>JAQFZW010003443.1:0-12917 GCA_034687055.1 Heteromurus nitidus
GGCTTCCGGGTTGGTTGATGTTTTATCATGAAATTTGACTATTCAATGGTCAAACCATTTCATTTGACCATTTCATTTATAAGATAAGAAGAAAAGCATGTACTTAATGCTTGAACTGGCTCATTTATGAGATTATTCACATATTTACCATTGCAAATACAACGAAAGAGCCAAGCCAAGCCAACCCGGTGGGTTGGCTTGGCTTCCGGGCTGGCTTGGTGTTTTAGCAACCCACCGGGTTGCCAACCCGGAAATGAACAAGTGTGCATACTGTTTTATGCCTCCTAATAAAACATACTGTCAACAAAAGTTGATTACTAGAGAATACGGGCAATGAACCAAAGCAACCCATAAATATACTTGGTCAGCAAGGAAGGCAAGTTAACTATGATACCTGTTGCAGAAACCTGTCCGTCCCACTAGCTATGACCTCTTGGCACACAAACATCAAGAAACTCTCTCACTGTGGCACACAGACAATAAGGAACTACCTCTAATAATGTTACAATACCCCTTACCTTCCTACCTTAACTGGCTATACTAGTAAGTCAATGTACATCAAAAAGTGAAACTATAAAAACAATGAGCGACTGCTATTCGAGACGCAGTCCTGATTCGAAACTGATTAATAAAAGAATTCGGAACCTATTCTTACTCCAAATTATTTAATTAAATTAGAAACATAAAAGTTAAAAGCACCACAACAATCCCGCTCCCGGAACAATACCAATGGCATAATCTGCGGAGATTTTCCTTAAATTTCCCTCTTGGCTGTCCACTTTTAACCTTAGCATTATAGTAGAACTAAATGTGGCCATTTGCTCCCAAAAAGTGTCCAACCCCGCCTCCCTCATTCGTCCAAAACACCTCATCAGCCAGTACCCGTTCACCATGGAAATTTTGGAAAAGGTCACTCCTTTGTGAATACCTTGCTTGACCATGTAACACTTGACCGAAAGCTTGCGACGTAAAAAATTGTCCTGAATAATGGCGGTGTTGAGTGTGGCCCCAGTTTTTCTCTCGAATCATAGCAAATTTACCCCCGACACTCGATTCAAGTGAGCAGAGTAATTTTTGAATATTCCAGGAATGGAATGAACACTTTGGGCCAGCTTCTCGTCGGATATACCCTCGAGCCGGAAGCCAGTTCCGTAAATCTTTTCTGGGGGGAACCTTTCGGAATTAGGGTCCCAAATAATCTTGTATCCGTTATCAATGACTTCCTTCAGACTGGACAATGCAAATATTGCAATGACTTTGCAAATACTTGAAGAACACTATCGAGTTACTTTACGTGCAAATTTCGCACTGATTTCGCTCAATTTGTAAATAGGATATTCTGTCGCAATTGGATGATGTGTCGTACCAGGATATAGGGTCGCTGGATATTCAGTCCCAGGATATTGCGTCGCGGATACCGAGTCGGAGGATTTCCAGTCGTAGGATATCCAGTCATAGACTCGTCTTTGGAGGAAGGTAAACAACCATGACGCTGAGCTAGTGAAGGGATCATGGCATGTCATGTTGGAATTTCGCATGGCATTTCATGGCCTGTTGGAAAATGTCATGTTACATGAGAGGCATGTTGAAAATGTCGCATGTCATGTCATGTGCCATGTACATGACCATGTACATGATTACATATGATCATGTGGGCAAAAAATACAAAAATTCGAAATCCCTGATAAATATGCTACAAAATGAAGTCTTGCATAGCTAAAACAAGAATTTGAAGTTCAAAAAATATACCAGACAATATATTAATGAATTATTGCAATTTTATATGTAGTTTCTACAAAAATTTCTGTAAAAACGAGTGTTTACAAGTATACAACCGTCCAAATTTACATGATCATGTACATGCTTGATGGCATGTCATGTTGCCCTTTGCCATGTCATGGCATGTGAGATTTCTCATGGCATGTAGACGACATGAATGGACATGACATGATCATGTCATGTAAAATTCATGTACATGCGACATGATCCATTCCCTAACAGGGAGCAGGGATTCACTGAATGAGTTTGCAGTTGCACATGATCTAGATGAAATTTAATTCCATCTTCAGCCCAAGTTGGCAATACCTTTCTTCACAAATCATTATTTTCCACCTGATATTGAAATTCACACTGCAAAAACAGATTGTGCTCTGTTTAGTGGTGCATTAGCATAGTAATAATAACCACATTAATGAGAGATTTTTCATTCCAGTATTTTTATGTAAAATCCAGAGGAATATTTTAATTATGATTGGGTTTCGAGTGTTTATAATTGCTCAGAGAATGCATATCTACGCTTTCACACAAGTCATGAATAAATGCAACGAGTGCAGAATTGTGAAGTTAGCTAGATCAGATTATAAAAGTACCTTTCCCATATTCCATATTCTTCCCTTACTAACCTGAGAGTGTGGAACTTGTTCTATGAATTCAAAATAAGTAAAATTTATGCGCTTTGGCATTATTAATGAAAATCTTTTGTGTGCATACATGAACTGTTACCACTTGACCACAAACACTGTTTTAAAAATGCATTAAAAACTCGTTTCGAGTTAAAAACGAATATATCCGAATCCGAATTGCAATGAAAATTTGAAGATATAATCTTTCTCACCAGCACCAAAATATCCATTGGTTTTCCCCACAGAAATATGAAGTCAACAATATTTTACAATTATTGTAATTTTCTTGTGGCACACGTTATGGCATACTCTAATGGAATTGCAATAATTAGTATGATTTTAGTCCTCGGTGAAGAAGCACAAATAGTGATTATTTTCAGAGCTACTTCATAAATTAAATACGATGAAGAAATGTGGCACGAGTGCAATACTTCATCTCCTCCTCATTTCAACAATGTGCATTATTGGATGGTTGATTATTCCCCGATTGATAGTATTGCACGTTAGAAGTACTATGGTACTCTCCCCTGACATCAATCCGGATTTCTACTCCGGATGGATTAAACCACCTCTGGTCGTCTACTTCAAGGTGTACCTGTTCAACGTGACGAATCCAGAGGAGGTTCAACAAGGGAAGCTTCCTGTTCTCAATGAAGTTGGGCCTTACGTCTTTGTCGAGACGAGGGACAAGCTCAATATCGTCACGGATGAGGAGGAGGATACAATCACGTTCAATTCCTTCATCGAGTACCAGTTCAGAGAGGATTTGTCACAGAATCGCTCTCTGAAAGATGAGCTCACACTCCTTAATGTCCCATTTGTGGTAAAGAGCTTCGCTCATTTTTGAGATTTATAAATGCAAAAAAAACCTTTTTCATTCTTCTTGCGATTTTTATTGTAAAATGTAGGCAGCTGCTCTGATTTCGCAAGATTTGCCTTGGCCTCTGAAGGAAATTGGGAGAATGGTCCTCCGTCAGAGTGAACACTTGGAGCCATTGTTTGCGAGGAAAACGGTAAACGAGATACTCTTCACAGTTTCCAAAGTTCCCTTTCTGGAAAAGCTGGACGAGGAATTGGGCTTCCAGCTCTTGCCGAACAACTCATATTCGCTGTTGATGAATGAAAACGTCACATTAAAAGGCCCCTTCACCGTCTCCCGAGGAATTCGAGATAGTTCCACTTTCGGCAAGGTGCTCCGCTACAAAAACCAGACTAAAATTGACTTTTGGAAGGAGGGCTCCTCTTGCAACGCGATACGAGGAACTGATGGTTCTATCTTCCCACCTTACATAAACATTTCGGAACCTCTCCGTTTTTTCAGTCCGGACGTGTGTCGCTCTGCAGAAATCCTTTACGAAGGAGATTCTGAGGTGGAAGGGATAAAAGCTGTTCGCTTCAAACTTTCACCACGACTCTTTTCCGATCCGACACGTTGCAAAGAAAACGGTTGCTTTTGTACTCATATTGAAGATGCCCCGGAGAAGTGCCTGAAACGTGGCGCGTTTGATATTAGCCCTTGTCGTGATGGGGTTCCAGTGGCCATGTCGCTTCCACACTTCCTTTACGGCGATCCAACGTATCAAGGTCTCGATGGCTTGAACCCTGATCCGAAAATCCACGAGCCTGCTGTGGAGCTTGAGCCGGTATTAAAGTAAAGATTAAAGAAACGATTGTATTTGACAAGCCAATAATAATTATGTATTTGGTCATGCAGTTGACAGGGATTCAACTGAAGGGCTCAACCAAGCTGCAGGTTAATCTCAATGTGAAGCCTGTCCGTGGCATTCGCTCATTATCCAAAATTCCCGAGATCCTGTTTCCTCTGTTTTGGGTGGATGAGGTAGCAATAAGATTGTTCAGTCACAAACAAACGAGTAGACTTTTAAATTATTAATATTTAATTAGGTAACTAAGTTGGTGATTTGTAATTTCACAGCATTTCATACTTGACCCCATTTCAATGAATAAGTTGAGAGCTGCACTCTTTCTCCTATGGCTCGCCGAATTCACAGGAAGGTGGATTCTTCCTGCATTCTGTTTACCGTCGGATTTCTATTCAAACCACGAAAGCGATTGGAGTCTAATGGTGGTAGGGAAAATATTAAACAAGTCCCCGTGGAACAAAGAAATCTGGACAGGAAGTTTATTCACATTACGGATGAAATTAATAAAGAAGAGGCTGTCCCATTTACAATTTAATCGGTCAGTGGCTGAACGACGGTCTTAGGTCAAATATGTGCGAATATATTCTAATATTTGATCTAATAAAATCTATACTGGAGTCTGGATCTGGATGTTGGATGTAGGAAAATGTAAATTTTTTAAATGTATAAAAAACTTGATACTGATTGAGTGCCGGGATGGAAAGGATCGATGGTCGAAGAGAAGGAACGCCGAACCGTTAGCCGTTGACGTTGGATATGCCGGAGCTTGAATATAATTTCCAATTTGCATAATAAACCAAAATCCTGTATATAAAAGGCATATCGTAAGAATGTAACTTTAAAAATAATTCGCCGAGAAACTAAATTTACAGGTAGGAACCTACCTAGAGTTAAGTAAAATCGGATTCGTACACTATTAAACTAAAGAAATATGAAATTTCAGACAAATGCATGAATACTACAATCCTAATCCATCCACGATGCAAAAATATCTCATTTCTCAACATCTTACATCTTAGGAGAAAGTCTTCCCGACTTTCTCCGTCGTCGACTTGTACTTAAACTCTTGATACTTTGCTTGGCTATCAAAAATTATTATGCCATCATGCCAAGTTCAATCAAGAAACGAAATATGCAAATTTTTCGTACGAATACACACGTAGGGTAGGGTTGAAACTTGGAAGCCGCTGACGTAATAAAAGCAGATAACAAAACAGCACTGTCGCTAATAAACAAGCGTGTGTGAGCATGTGTACAAAATACACATGGATTTGACGAAGTTTTAATAACAAACTTCTTTCATCTTTTGACTTTTATCAATAAAAGAGACTTGTCAGTTGCAGACTGAATTCCGGCTAATTTTGTTGAGTTTATTAATTAAGGTGTAAAGTCAGAGTTGACTTTTGATCAAGTAGAAGTAACGATCAGTCATTGATCGTCAGCATTTGACAAAAGTTGAGAGTCGATTTTGATTGGTTGTTCAGTGTTCGTCATTTGAGACGAAAAGTGTTTTCAAAATGTCAACAACAACTACAAGGGGCCCGTCGCCAGGTTCCATCGAAATCCCTTTGAAGGATACTGATGAGGTAAGGTGGATATGAGATCAAATATTGTGTAATGATGAGAATGAATTAACTGTGGATTACAAGTCATTATATGTTATACATGTCAATGTTGAATGTATATCATAAATACACTTACAACATAATATGATATGACATACAAATACAACAAGTCTTTACGAACGTTGACAAATGTTTAACTTTCTTTTTTCAGGTGATCGAAATCGAAGTTTCGAACCTGCCTGAGGCACCTGACCTGATTGAAGTCCTAAAGCAGGAAAATGCTCCCTTGAATGCGTGGCTCACAGTTGCTGTAAGTTAATCTGTGTTAGGATTGAACTTCAAATGAAGTTTTTCAAGATTTATAGTTTCAGAAGCATCAACTAACTAACTCGTCGTGTTTTGTTATGTACCTTAATGTAGCTGGAGTTCTACCGACAATGCCGGGACGATGATTACCTGATGGTTATCGAAACAGGGAGAAAGGAAGCAAATCAGCGCTACCGAGATGGTGACGAACATTTGCTCAAAGCTCTCGACAGTTTGGCAGCGTTCTACGTCAAAAATGCTAATCGTGAGCGTGTCCGGGAGACGAGGAAAGAATATTTTAGCAGGGCCGCCAAACTTTACACGAAAGCCGATAAGATCTTGATGTACGATCCAAATCATTTAGTTGGAAGGGCCTTCTTTTGTCTTCGCGAAGGAGATAAACTGGATCAAGCGGATGTGCAGTTCAACTTTGTGCTTGGTAATTCGCCATCATGTATTCCGGCGTTGTTGGGAAAGGCTTGCATCTCTTATAATAAAAAGGATTATCGAGGAGCCTTAACATTCTACAAGAAAGCCCTTCGAACAAATCCTCATTGTCCAGCGGATGTCAGGGTCGGAATTGGCCACTGTTTAATGAAACTTGGGAAAAAGGATAAGGCCGAAGTTGCGTACGCACGGGCACTGGAGATAAATCCGAATTGTGTTTCAGCTTTAATTGGGATGGCAGTTCACTACATGAACATAAGAGAAAGGGAGACGATTCGGATTGGTGTCCAGCTTCTTTCCAGGGCTTACAGCATTGATCCTTCGAATTCTATGGTTTTGAATCACTTGGCGAATCACTTCTTTTTCAAGAAGGATTTTCAGAAAGTGAATCATCTCGCTCTTCATGCATTTCTTAATACGGACAATGAGGCGATGAAGGCTGAAAGCTGTTATCAGCTAGCAAGATGCTTTCATATGCAGGTACAATTCTTGAATATTTTTACTTTAAAAATGCAATACAAAATTCGGTAATTGTGCTAGTCTAACAAGGTTTATATTTTATTTTTGTCATTTCAGGGTGACTTTGATCAAGCCTTCCAATACTATTACCAGTCAACACAGTTCGCCCAGCCGAGCTTTATAATTCCTTACTTTGGCCTTGGACAAATGTACATTCAACGTGGTGACATGGAGAAAGTATGCTCTCAAACTTCAATCAACTTTTAAGTCAAAACTTTATGCAATATTATTGTTCATGTGAGCTGCAAAGCAACCATAACCTTGTGTCATTTTTATTAATTAAAGGCAGCCCAGTGCTTCGAAAGAGTTTTGAAGTCTGAGCCAGAGAATTATGAAAGTATGAAAATATTAGGATCTTTGTACGCTCGTTCATCGATTCAGGCACAAAGAGATTTGGCAAAGGACAACTTGAAAAAGGTAATTGCAAGAGAACCAGACGATGTGGAAGCGTGGATCGAATTGGCTCAGATTTTGGAGCAATCAGATCAACTCGAGAGCTTGAAATGCTACAATACAACGGTCAAACTCTTTCATGATAAAGTCAAGTTACCTGTGCCTGCTGAAATTTGCAACAATATTGGTTCTTTAAACTTTCGGTGAGGAGGGTTTGAGTTGTTGATGAATTTATGATATATTTCATGAAAATTTGAAATTAATGAATTCCCCTGGCGAATATTTTCAGGTTGGGGAATTATGCTGAAGCTGAAAAATTCTTCAAGGAGTCCTTAACCCGAGCAAAGATTGAGTCTGAACGAGGGGATGTTCAGTATTATTCCTCAATTTCGGTTACTACTTCCTACAACTTGGCACGTTGTTTGGAAGCCTTGTGCAAATTTGGAGAAGCTGATAAATTGTACAAAGACATTCTCAAAGAACATCCTAACTATTTGGACTGTAAGAAGTTATCCAAGAAATTAAAAAGTGTATTTAGCAAGATTTTGCTATTTTAAAATACCATTCGCATTTTTAGGTTACTTACGACTGGGATGCATGGCCCGTGACAAAGGCCAGATCTATGATGCATCGGATTGGTTCAAGGAAGCTCTTCAAGTTGATAATGATAATGCAGAGGCCTGGGCGCTCTTAGGCAACCTTCATTTGAGTAAACAAGAGTGGGGACCAGGCCAAAAGAAATTCGAGCGTATTATAAAGGTAAGACAAGGGCATATGTCATTATCATGAGAGGAGCTAACTTTGCAAGTAGTTACATGATTTAATATTTTTCATTAATTTTCTGAAGACCCCAGGAACGATCGATGATCCATACTCAATGATTGCTCTTGGAAATGTTTGGCTTGAAACACTTCACGCCCCCATTTCTGACAAGGCGAAACTGAAGCGACATCAAGAACGAGCACTCCAAATTTTCCAAGATGTACGTTATTCATTATAATAGCAAGTCAGTTTAATGAACTCGTTTTATTCCTGAAACTTTCATGTCAAAGTTCATTTTTCCTAAACTCAGGTACTCGTTGCAGACCCTAAGAACATCTGGGCTGCCAATGGAATCGGCTGCATCCTTGCCCACAAAGAGTGTTTCAACGAAGCACGTGATGTGTTCGCACAAGTTCGAGAAGCGACTGCAGATTTCTACGATGTTTGGCTGAATATTGCGCATATCTATGTGGAGCAGAAGCAGTACGTCAACGCAATTCAGATGGTAAAAATTAAATGATTCATTGCAAATTGCAAACATTGCATTTTTGATATAACTATATTTTTAATTATTTTAATATTCTTTGTTGTAGTATGAAAACTGCATGAGAAGATTCCACAAGGGTTACGATACAGAAATTCTTCAATTTGTCGCCAGAGCATATTACAAGAATGGGAAGCTCAGGGAAGCAAAAACATATCTCTTGAAGGTAAATCAGGATTATTCCATAAAAATATTTCCTTTTTAATCAATTTTTGTGTCGCTAGTTTTAATTAATTAATTAAATATTTTCAGGCTCGTAGAATTGTTCCAACGGATACAATAATTGTGTACAATCTGGCGTTAGTTCTTCAAAAAATAGCCACAGAAATCCTTCGAGATGACAAGTCCACCCTTCTCCGTGTTCTTTCTGCTGTGCACGAGCTAGGCTTAGCTCACAAACACTTCCAATACCTGGCCGAAAAAGGTGATAGGCAAAAGTTTTCCCTTCGTCAGGCTGCAGCAGAAGCTCAGCAATGTCAAGATTTGCTGTCCCAGGCCCAGTATCATGTTGCTCGAGCTAGAAAGCTTGATGAAGACGAGAAATTGATGCGCAAGAAACAAGAAGAAGAGCGAGAAGCGTATCGTAAACGTCAGGTTGATGAACAGGTAAACACCTTGGTCAACATCAACTTTAAACTTTTTTACATTTCAGCACAAAACGCTTGTACATTAATATTTTTAAATATTTAGAGGAAAATGGAGGAGGGTCTGAGAGTTCAGAAGGAAGAAATGTTACGAAAGAGAGAAGAATATAAGGAAAAGACTAGGGGTGCACTTGTTTTTGTGGAACCTTCCAAAGATCAAAAACAGGCTGGTAAGAAGCGTGGGCGTGGAAAGACGGAGGATGATGATGATTTCATCGCCAACGAGTCTGCACCTGACGATGATGACGACACAAAGAAGAAGAGGAAGGTGCGGCGAGATGATGAAAAACGCGGACGAAGTCGGCAGCAACGTTCACGAGGTGGAAAGAAGATGACGAAGGGGAAAGGTCGCAAGAAAGTGCAGAAGGATGAGGACGAGTTCCTCCCATCAAAACAACGTAGGAGGGCTAAAGTTGTGTCGAAGGCTCTTATATCTTCTTCAGAAGGCAGCGGAGCTGAGGAAGAGAACCCCGACGATGATCGAGAAGACAAGAAAAGGTGAGAATTATGAAATCCGAATCCTTTGTAAAGATTAATTAAGAAACTTGGTTTGTATTTGTGATATTTGGTTTTTTCCAGGGACGCTGATGCAAGTGGAGACGAAGGTGCGGCGAAACGAGTTCTTTCAGCTGATTCGGATGAAGATTACCGTCAGCCAGACAAGAAACTCAGTCAGGAAGCTACTGGAGAGGAAGGAGGGACTTCTTTGAGGGGATCCGCCTCACGATCACCTTCCTCCCGCTCCAAATCCAGATCGCTGTCACCTTCAAAATCTCGTTCTAAGTCGAGATCAAAGTCTCCATCAGCGTCATATACAAGTCGACCTCGGTCACGCTCAAGGTCTCGCTCTCTATCTAGTTCGTCAGGGTAAAATAGTTTGTTTTTCTACCTATGCAAATATTAAGCAACAGTTGAAAATATTACTCACGTCACAAAGTCTCGTAGTTCAGCCGGAAACATTAAATCGATTACATTTAATCTAGGTCGATGTGCCCAGCTCTAGTTATTGCGGATGATGACCCACCCGGTTCAAGATGTGGACGCAAAAGCCCTGAGCCTGGGCAAAGTGGTTCCCAAAGATCCAGGTGGGACAGTAGATTTACATTTGAAAAACGTTGCTCATTTGTCCATTATAATAAGATTAATATAACATTTTTGGTTTGCTCAATCCAGATCCAGCTCCCCTCCAACTCTGTCACCGATAAGTGATCATTCATGAATCTCCCCTCATCGGTGACACTTGGCTGGCATTTATATTTTTAACTTATTATTAAAACTTTGGAATCTAATATTTAAATTTAGACATGATATTTTTCATAATTTTACCATTTTAAGTTACACTTCTCTTATTGATATTTATTAGTACTACAGATATAAATTTAATGTTAGTTTCCTTTATATAGATGACCTTAAAGCGAACTTGAATTTAATTTCATTGCACAATTCTTTCCTCCTTTTTCGCGTTTATTACTTGAGCAATTTTAAGTTGTAAGTTTGGAGTCTACGAGTGGTTCATTTGAGCTGGTGGAATGCATTTTGCGATAAAAGCAACAAAGAAAAGTACTTGGATTGATACGGGGCAATGTAGGAACCGTAATGTAGGAAGTAATCATGATCTGCACAGGGATTGGTACAGATTTTAGTCGGGATTGAGCTTGAATTATTCATAATTAAACAAACGATTTTTAATATAACTTAATTTCTAGTATTATTGGCTGTATTCCACGTAGATCCCAAAATTGTACGGTGGCAAGAACTAGCCAAATCTTCTGCATATTATGTATGTAATATAATACACATAGATTGTATTACAATGTAATAAACCTGTTCACACTTTCGTACTACAACTTGCACTCTTTACTCAACTGAATAAATATTTGTAACACTCTCCCATTGAATTGATATGGCTTCCTTAGTTGTATAGGCAAATTGGCCCATTGACATTGTATGAGTTCGACACATAAATGATGATCAAAACTACGAATTACATTTTGGAGAGAAACGTGAGTTCCAAATCCCTGAGAAGGTTTGCCATTTCAACTCGACAGAAGATTGAATCTCTGAAAGGGTAACCCTGTAAGAAAAGAAATGTCGTACATTTATCCAAAACGGAACGACAAGTCAATACAATGGTTATTTTGCCTATCGATAATTGTTATCCTCGTTATAATATATTCGTCTCCCCAACACATTTTAAATGTTATCATTAATTCAAATTCAAATGAGGAAGAAAACCTTGTTAATCTGATTCGAGAACGCCACCTCATCCGACCTGCGAAAAATACCGAACCATACAATCTGAATGGAACCTACCACCATGAGCCGTATCACTATACAATTCTCGATATCTTGAAGAAGCATCATAAGCAGGTTACATAATTAAATTAGACATTTAATGAACAACAATTTTGGAATTTTTTTCTAAATGTATTTTTGGTGTTTGAATCACAGAATGGAGGATTCTTTGTTGAAGCTGGTGCCCTCGACGGTCAATTTATGAGTCACAGCCTGGATCTGGAAATGGATTTTGGATGGAGAGGCTTGTTGGTGGAAGCGTCTCCAGATTTATTCCAGCAGCTGCAAAAGAAAAGGAGAAAAAGTTGGACTGCGGATGTTTGCCTTTCGTCAAAACCCCACATGAAAGTTGGTGACTATTTTAAAGAAAAAAAATTGTTCCTAAATTTAAATGAATGAAATGAAGGTATTGGATATTGGATTGTTATAGTCTTTTCCGTGTTTCAAATAGATCGACTACGTCAAGTTAAAGATGGACCAGCCAGTTGGTTGGCACAGAGCTGTTGGCAAGATAAACCCGGAAGTTTACGGAGTAACAATCAGGGGCTACGATCCAAAAGCGTACAGATCGGAGGGTGAGGTGGAGTGCTTCTCGCTCTTCCTAATGTTGACAGCTTTGAATGTAAAGGAGGTGGACTTGCTAGTATTGGACGTCGAAGGCTATGAATATAAGGTGCTGAGCAGTTACCCGTTCGAAAAGATCCCGATTAAGGCAAGGATTATTTTTATTAATATGATTTTGGCCAATGTGCAAATACGCTTGTGGACATAACTTCAATGTTCGGGATTTATATTATATACTTACAGGTTATTGCGGTGGAGTACGTACACATACCGGAACCGATCCCAGAACTGAAGGCTTTTATGGAACAAAGGGGATATTCCTTGAAGTTCGAGGGGAAAACTGATTTCATATTTGTTCTTGATGATAAATACTGGCAGAATCGGTCTTAGGATGATATCAATTCAATTATCAGTTCTTGTACAGTCGCATATTGAATGTGGATACTCCGCCAATAAATATTAAAGCATTTCTGTATCACGGTTTTCTGTTAAAAGTCAATCATGACGAAGCTCTTCGGATGGGTATGGAAATGTGGATTCACTATGGTATGGTGTATGGATGGATATAATGATAACGATACTCTGATAACGATTAGAACAGTGAGCACTTTTAATGAGGAAGACCAAATATATTGGTGCAAACAAATTGACGTATTCTTGGCCATACAGAATAATTACATAAACTGACATGGACATGCATATATACTCACGAGGAGTGTCCGGAAGGTGATAAGTCCAGATCACGCTGTAGCTTTGGTGGCTAGTTACTATTGGCCTAAGAAGTTCATGTGCCAAGTTTGTGTTTGCAATGG
>JAQFZW010003444.1:0-12917 GCA_034687055.1 Heteromurus nitidus
AGTTTACCCAAGACGAGTTACTGGAAAAAATACGGAGTGAAAATACCATGTCCATGGTAAAACGTTCCCTCGTAAGTACATCTTGAGCAAAGTTATCATCTTGAACTTTATATGTTCGTTCACTTTGACACCTTCCATCAAGTACACTTTTTCCCTTTTACACAAAAATCCCCGTTTCTTTCCACAGGAAGAAAAGTTGCCTTCTCAAAACTGGAAAAGACAATCTTGGAGAGAGCTTTGCGGACGGACTTTCTTCGTCTGTTTGATATGGTTATGGCTTGGATAATAAGATCAATTTCTGTGAGAGAGGAGGAAGGTGGCGGCGATGTGATGTGATAATGTGGCAGTTACAATATTTTCTCTCTCTCTTTTAACCCATCCAGCACACATGTTCTTGTTATTATGGAGGAACAGGTAATGTACGAGAGCGGAGCATATGGATGTGTGCCGGGGTTTTCCTCGTCCGCTTTTTCCTCCTCTTCCACAAGACGAAAGTCTCCCAAGGGCATCACTTTAGGAGGAAAAAGAGCTTGTTTCATGGAATGGACTTTGAAATTTGTTCCCTTTTTTCTGTTAGTGTTTTTCACACAAGAATACAAAATGTGTAGGAGGACGCGGAAAGAGTGGAACACGAGTCCATTTCTAAAAACACATGCACAATTCACACATGTACGTAAACTCGTCGTTATCCTGATGTTATGATGATACTGGAGAACACGCGGTACAGCCTTTTTGGACGTTATTATTATTGCTGCAGAATATTATGTGGCTTTCGGGAAATACTTCATGTGTCCGTTAATTTGGTGGGATTGTCAGTGGAAATTCCCTTGGAGGGAATTAACACACACGAAGTACGATACCATCAAAATACTCGTGTGCAAAAAATGTAGTAGAATTGTTGGTGGCAGACACGCTTACATGTTTTATTTATATCAGCTCTGCGTTGGGAAAAGTGATAAAGAAAGAAAGATCGAGCAGCACTGTGACAAAGATCTGTTGTCCTCTCTCGGTTCGTGCCTTTGTTTGCATGAGATTCACACGTGCAAGTAGGTACGTTTATTTCATGTCTTTTTCTTAGAAGTCAGTCAAATAGGATTGAAGTCTGTATTTATGCATGACCTCCTGCAGCGATTCAAATGCTCGCAATTATCTTGACAATCGCAGAAATTCACTCAAACTCAGTTTGCTGCAAAAATGCATGCGATGCATGCATGAACACGTATATATTTTGTGTTGGTTTACTTGTTGCCGACAAAATAATTTTTTGTACTTCTTTTCCTGTAAGTTGTCGTTTTACACATTTGTTTCCTTCATCCTTCAGATATATCCTTCTAAACCGGCGTGATCACGTTTTCACACTAATGTTGCTGCTGCTGCTCTGATTCGCTGACAGAACAGATGTGACATGACATGACAGGCTACCTGTTATTAAGTTACGTCGACAAAAAAGTTTTTTTCTTTCTTTCTCTTTTCTCTGCCAGTGACGATGAGATCGTGAGTATACGTTAAATACTTGAAGAGAAGAGTGCCATTCAAATGACTAAGATTGCAAGTCTGTTGTTCTTGAATAGGCACTTCTCCTTGTCTCAAGACTTTCTTGATGCAGTGAGAAAAACTTGTTTTGAGAGAGGAAGACAAGCAACAAAGCCACACCACACAACTTTTACTTTATTCACTTTTTTCTTCTTCTCTTTTCTCTCTATTTTTTCCCACAACTCTGAGGAGACATATGTGCATGTGTAGTACTATTTGAGCAATAACGTACGCTGCTTTCACATTTTTTCCTCCATTCTCCTCCGTTGCCTCCCGTCCACTCCACTTTTCTACTTCCACTTTCGCTTTGCTGCTGCGATTTGGAGAAGACAGAGCTGAGCAGAGTGACTATGACACACTGAGAGACTCGGCACATTTCCCTTTTGCTTTTATCATCATCTCACCAGGCGCACCGAACGCTCAACCGAACCACTGATTCTCTCACACTCCAGCGAGAAGAAAAAAAATACCTTCAGCTGGTGCTGGTGGTGGAAGAGGGCATATATGAAAGTGGGTAAAAAGTAAACGGACAAGGGGAAGCGAAGCGAGAAGGAGAAATTTTTTTCTCTCTTCAAAAAACTATGGATGTGTGTGTATATCGTTAGAGAAAGTAGATAGAGGTAACGTGTATTGTAATGTTTTTTGGTTTGCCTTTTCCTTCGGATGAAGTGAACTAGACTTCACAAAATATCCCTTGTGTAATCCACATTGACTAGACCAACTGACTAAACCATAATAAGCTGAGCTTGACTCACAGAACTCACTATCAGTCACAGACTACAGAAAGAGAGAGAGTCAGTTTAAGTCGAGTGCGAAGAAGAGGGATGCATCTATGTTTGCACTCTCCGCTTCCAACTTCTGTTCAACTTGGAAAGAAAGCCATTCCATCATGCCGCACACACTAGCCCTCGCCATTGACTTAACTACTTTCTCTCCCTATATGACACACATGCATATACATACATTTACCATGTGAATTTTTACGGATACAAATTTCGTTTCGCACCTACGCATCTCAACATACTTGAAAAGGGTACCTTTCAAATGGTAGAAAAGGCGAGGGCGAGACGACAGGAAGTAAAGTAAAAATCAAAGAGTATATCTCTCTCTGTGAGTTGGGCACACGTGTGCAGAAAAAGTGGTTAGGAAGAGAGAATTAAAGTGGAAAAACCAACTCTACTTTTCCCCACGCTCCCCACTTGGATTCATTGTCACTCTTGCATTCGCAATTGTTGAGTTTTGAGGGGACAATATCCAGCGAACTGGAAGTTAGAGGATTGCGTAGGGAGAGAGACTTTCCATTCACAACTTTTTTCCCGTCTTCAAAATGAAAGGGAAAGGTGGAAGAAGAAAAGAGTACTCTCTCCGATTTCAGATGTCCTTTGCTGAAGAAAATACAAGGAGAGTAGGAGTGACAGGGAGCTGAGGAAGGAGAATTGAAGAAAAGTGCAGTTCTTTTTTTGTAGGTTTTGTGTTACATGCAAAAGACGAAGGGACAGGGACGAAGAGAAAGGTTGCTGGAAAGGGAATTGACTTGCGAGCTACATGAGGACATCGAAAGACTGACGACTTTGGCTTGCCTCTCGCTCCTAAAAAAATATGTACATTTTGTAACTATATGTATTCTTATGTGTATCACATGCAAACATTTCTGCTTTTTGTTCCCGACAAAGGAACAGTAGACTCCTGTCTACAGCACCAAAAAAGTAAAAGTGAAAGCCCTTAGTGAATTGAGATTGGGTTTGTGAGGGACACGATGATACATCCATCTCACTCAATACTATACCTTTACTGGAGAAAAAACATGACAAGGGAGAGTGTGTGTGTGGTGCTAGGCCAGATTACGAATTTGCTGTAGTCGCAACTACATAAATACTTGTTCTTGTCTAAAGATTATTATGTGTCAAAGTCAAGACATGGAAAGGAGAAAAAAATAAGGAGTGAGATGTGAACGAGGAGTGAAGTAGTGAAGGTTTTCCCCTTTTACTTTTGACATTGACTTGGCTCAACAGAAGAAGACGAAGAAAACTTTCTCTCTCTCTTTCGTTTGAGCAATCTTACACTTTAGGGAACAACTTTTCAAAAAAAGGAAAAGAAAAATATTGTCTGCTGACTTTTTGACTGATTTCATATTTTGGGACTTTGGATTAGATAGAATTGGAAGGGAGAAATGAAATGCCATTTGTGTGGATCGAAGATTTGGTGGGTTCCAATTTTTTGACAGGTTCTTGCAACCGTAATAATAACAACATTGGAAAGGTAAAGAAGTTGTAGCAAAATTGTTGACAGGAAGGGAAAAAGTATGAAACGAAGTGGCGAATTTATTTGTGTGAAGAATTAGATTGCATTTTGTGTAGTCGAGAGCTGTGTCACATTGTCCTGGGATAGGTTGTGACTCCCGGTGTGCTACCTCTTTTGTGCACAGGCTGTGGGCGAAAATGCTTTTATGAGGGTGTGACGTGGAAAATGCAATCATGATGCAGAGAGATGTCAACTCATGCTTTTCACATAAGGCATATATTAGATCCGTTTAGTTTAGCACATGTTGCCATCTGCACAAATAATTCCATCAAATCGATCTTCATCGCAGATCCATCATCCATCCCTCCCCCTCATCTTCAGCTTCAGGTGCACTCATGACAAAAAAAATCAGAAAACATGCGTTTCAAGCGTTGGACGTGGCTCGCTATTCATTTTTTCATTGTACCAGCTTCCATCTATTTGTTTAATTCAATGATTTGCTAAAGCTGCTGCCGTGAAAGTAAAATCAAGCAAAATGAGATTCTATTTTTGGGCGCAACTTATGTCATTCACATGTTTCCCAATGGTATCGTCATCATCAGAGGATTCGCCACCTGCGGACTCTGGTTGCTTAAAGATGATCAAGAACTATGGCTGCTACTGTCCTTCATCGAAAGGACGAGTTGTGCCAGAGAAATGCAATCACTTGTTTGACGAAGAGATAGTGAACAAAACAAGCGGATTCTCTGCGCCGGTGGATGTCACTTTTCCAGATGTGCAAGAATATTTGGATCCGATTGAAATGGATGCGTCTCGGATTTGCATTCAGCAAAAATATTGCGAGAGTAGTGATACATGCAGATTTAAGCATAACATAATTACATATTGCTAAATTGATAAATATGCTGTAAAATCATGACATTTTTATGATTATAAAGTTAAACTAAAGCCATTAAACCCGGACTGGGGGATTATTGACTGGTGCTTGGCTGATCCTGGAGCACAAAATCACTTGCAGTTATTGGGACCGCCCCACTCTCCAGTTTGCTGTGATGCAACAGATGACAAGAAATATGTACTCTGGACGAATACATGTCGTATCGATCTTTAGAATTGGTTCAGAGAATAATAAACTTTTACTTTGATGCAGACAATGATGTGCATGAGAAGAGACATGAATTTGCAGCGATTTCTTCCGCTTCCATTGCTGCTCAGCGTTTACATAAAGCGATTACCAAGAGACGCTGTACGCTTCAGGTCACGATAAACAAAAATATATTATTTTCATCTAGCAAAATGTGAAGTGTGTGCACATAATCCGAATTTACTCTTATCCACAGGCTTTCTCTCGTGCTCTTCAATAGAAATGCTTCAGGCAGTGGGATACCATCGGATTTCGCTGATAAGCAGAATTTAGCGGATCCAGCAGAGGTGATATTGCTCCGCGTGAACGATTTAGTGCTTGACTTGTCCAATGTGACGAAGTGGGAAGATCTTTGACGTGGGATTTGTTTTCATATTTTTTTGGTCTTATATCATATATGGAACAGTGTTTGTGTGATTGTTGTAAATCATGTTGACTGGATAATCAGCTTAGAGCTTATAACCCCCATGATTTTGCATTTTTGAATAAAACATAAAAACAACATTGTAAATCAATGCAAGGCAGGATTTGTCGTTATCATTCATACCCTGATTTCAATATTTTTTCCTTTTAAGAATAATTCATTTTCAATTTTGTGACTAGTTGCCAACTGTGTCCATAATTGCTAACTAACAAAGTTGTAGAGTAGAATTGCAACATGGGCTCCCTTCATACTTTCGGTTTGTCGTTAATTGCACTTTTACTATGCACCAATGTATATTCAGGCAAGGTGCATTTAGACGTACAGCCAAAAGCATATGACCCCAACTGGCCTAGTTTGGACGCAAGACCATTGCCAGCTTGGTACGACCAAGGTAAAATTGGGATTTTCATTCACTGGGGCGTGTACAGTGTCCCGTCCTACATCAACGAGTGGTTTTGGTGGAGCTGGATTGGGGATGGGAGCGAAGCTCACGATGACTACGTCAAGAAGAACTTCAAACCAGGTTTCACATACCCAGAATTCGCGCCCATGTTCACTGCAGAATTCTTCGATCCCGACCATTGGGCACAAGTGTTCCAAAAGTCGGGCGCAAAGTAAGATTCGAAGAAGAATATTGCCTAAAAATAAAAGTGACTGACTGACCAAGAAATAACTTTTTGAGTAGATACGTTGTACTGACAAGTAAGCACCACGAAGGTTACACTCTCTGGCCATCATCCTTTGGGTTCAACTGGAACTCTGTGGCGATTGGGCCACATCGTGACCTTGTTGGTATTTGCGCATAATAAATGAGTCTAGCGGAAGAAAGGGAAAATATTTTTAAATTAAATTTCCTTTGCCTTTTTAAAGGGGACTTGGCACAAGCTGTTCGCAAAACTGATGTTCGGTTTGGTCTCTACTACAGTCTTTTGGAGTGGTTTCACCCAGTGTATGACAGCGAGAAAGCATCAAACTGGGCAACACGAGAATTCCCAGAGTTGAAATCAATTCCGACTTTGAAAGAATTGGTATAAATCACAAGACTTTTATCCAAATTCCTCTCTTAAAAAGTGGAGCACTCTCTCTACCATTTCTCAATTTATTCAAACAGGTAAATCAATATCAACCCGAGGTAATCTGGAGTGATGGAGAATGGGAAGCTCCTGACACTTACTGGGGCTCAGAGGAGTTTTTGGCGTGGTTATACAATGACAGCCCCGTCAAGGACACTGTCGTGACAAACGACCGATGGGGCTCTGAAACGAGGGGTGTCCATGGGGGATTCTACAACTTCGATGACCGGTACAACCCTGGAGTGCTGATTCCCCACAAGTGGGAGAATGCCTTCACAATTGACAAGCGGGCTTGGACGTACAGGAGAGAAGCCAAACTGGAAGACTTCATGACGATGGAGGAGCTCATCTCCAACATCGTGGTGACCGTCTCCTGTGGAGGAAATGCTTTAATAAACGTCGGCCCAACGAAGGAAGGAACAATCCCAATCATCCTCGAAGAGAGGCTTACGAACATGGGCGAGTGGCTGGGAGTGAATTCTGAGGCGATTTATGACAGCAAACCGTGGATCTCCCAAAACGACTCTCTAACGGACGGCGTCTGGTAATATGTTCTAGAAACAAAATCTGCAAATGAAGGGCGGGTCTCGTGAAACTTGAAAGAGTAACTTTTTTAAACCTTACCTTGATTATAGGTACACTACAAACCAAGCCGAGACGAAAGTGTACGCTATTTCTACAAGATGGCCAGGAAGGGAACTTGTGCTAGAGGCGGCGCCAACAACGCCTCAGATAACTTCGGTGACGATGTTGGGCTCTTCGGGACAACTGGAATGGGTAGCTAATGGCTCGCCTCAGGGTGGCATTAAAATCACAGTTCCGAGGCAAGATGAGAACAGCTCGAAATGGGCTTGGACTTTTGTGATTAACTTGGCTTCGAGGAAAACCAAAGTCTAATGATTTTCATCGGAATCATAAGTACGATTTTAGTGATGCACATATTCAGCAAAATATTTCCCAACCAAATGTTAGTTCATATTATTGAAAAAGTAAAATTTTAACTAAGCACGGATATACAGATATATCGACTATCGCAGAAAAAACTTTTTAACAAGCTAAAAAGCTATTTTAAAAAATTGTGATTTAAACGTCAAATGACAGCTTTTATATCGGCACATATGTTTCAAGATTTGAATAGAATAAAATTGGCCCTTCGCTTTGAACTTACGATGGTTTGAATGAATATTTTGCACGCAAAAGCTTTTTACGTCACTTGCAAGTTTCATGACGGGATAAATATGGGAAAGCACCACTCAAGTACTCACGATATGTATTTTCAACAAAGCTATGACTGTTGAATGGATTTTGAAGGCTTCTTAGAATGCATTTCTGCACATGCACATAAGCGAGTCTACTGATATTCTGCAATGAAGGAAGTGTCAGCTTCAATATGTGCATACGCGGACATAGTTGCCGTATTCCAATATCACAAGTGACACAATTATTTTCAATGTGGATGCTAGATCAAAAACCTTTTAACTCCCTCCTATTGAAGGCGTGGGATTGGATGTCGCCAAATGGCAAATGCTAGATCTTCAAAGTTCAACTCAGAATAAGAAAGAATCCAGCGAAGTGGTAGCGCATGAAAACTCTCAATTCTACCATTTGTGTGTGGCGTGTCGAGCAAACCATTGTGAAGGAAATGTTTGAAATGTACCCACGTAAACATTCATATTGACATGAATTGATGCGAAAGGACTACCTCACCATTTCACTGGCGAAGAAACGGTTTTTGATTCGTTGTGAGTTTTTACCACCATTCTTGGCAGAGGGATGCACATTGCACAAAGCCCGATCAGTTGTCGGATCGGGCCTCGGTCTCTCAGAACTGCTGGATTGAGCTCAACCAAAAATGATGAATACTGATTCGAGCTTCGGGCTAAAAATGTGGCTTTACAACCCTCTAATTCTGGCATGAAAGAATGCTTATATGGGCACAATGAAAAGGAGGAGCCCATCGTACTCAATGCCAATGCCCGGTGAAGGGTTATGCAGTCTACTGCACTGGGAATTCATTGCGGAAGCTGCTTGAACTGATATTTTTTGTGATTTTTTACAACCGGAAAGGACGATGAATTCATAAAGTTTACAATTACAAGTATTAACACTCGTCACGAATGCAAAATTAAGTTTCGGGTTGTGTCGTGGTTTAGTCTGGTAACGGGAATACAGATAGAACTTGAGAGTCACTTTCGCCATGTAGAGCGAAACGAAGTGATTAAAATGACACATTGAAGGACTTTCTAAATTGTCAACCGACTTCAAGAGGGGATACGATTCGGTGCATTGCAAATTTCAAGTGACAAATTGCGTCATAATATGTACCTGCAAGTTATAAGTATAGTGCAGTATCTGTATCTGCACCTGCATTGCATGCCATTATTACTGCGGCGCAACGGAAGCAGACTCAACTTCAACACGATCACCTCAATTACCCGAAACTTTTTATGAATGTTCAAAATTATTATGTTATGCAACATGGATTGCATAAAAGTATTAGTATGCATCTGCTTTTAAACCTTGCAGGTTGTATGAAATTGTGCACGAAATGTTTGATCGTTTCATGACACTAAAAGCGTAACAAGTGTTTAAGCTCGGATTGATGGGATATAGCTCCTATCGACACGCTATTTTATTGATTAATATTGATATTGCATAGTTTTTGTATCCTTTTTCGTTATTACCTGCCTCGCACTGAAGCTGAAGCACAATATTTCGAACAATACCAGACACTCTAAACCAAGGCGAAGGTCACCTCTCGTCGCGTGTGAGTGCATGATGCATGCATGTTCAATCCGATCCGAACCAAACTTTCGTATTCGTACGCATAAGCATACGAGCTATAAGGTTAACAATTAGATCACATTTCCCATTTAACAAGAGTCCAGAGTCCAGACGTCACTCAAGACTCCTTCAATGCTACGATTTTGAAAGGGGTTCGACTTGTTGAACGGATCTCGAATTGGTAAGAATAATGTATACGTATTGCTCTGGTTTAAAAACTAATAATTCTGGGGAATTTTGTACAGATATAAAGGCAACAGCAAAACCATCATCATGATATGTCTTAACGTGGCTTAATTGATCATCAGAGGAGTAACAATGGCGGATGGGGACGATGACGATCCAGCTATTGTGTTTTTCGTGATATCTGCTTTGATCGTGCTAATTTTCGTAGCCTGTTTCAAGCGTTGGTTGGATTTAAGAAAAAATCGCGAAGATGACAGAGAGGAACTGGAACCTCGGGACCTGGACGTGGAAGCAGACGGACACAGTCAAGATAATTCTCGAAATGGTTATGGTTATGCCAATCCGACTGTTCCAGCCGTACTAACAGGTGTGGAAAAGTTCACTGCTCGCGCAATACCTTCTATCAATCGGCTATTACCGTTACGGAGAGCGCCTGACACTGTACGTGTGCCTGTCCCGGACAACCAGAACAATGATTCCATTTATACAATCAGCCGAGGACACCAACAACGTCGTTCACAGTCAGTTCCCGGACGTTCGTCCCGGCGAATAGCGGAAGACAGGAGCAGTCCTGATTTTAAAATACTTCAAGGTCTTCAGTTGACTCTGAAAGATAAGGCTGCAATTCTAGATACGATGAGGGAAGCTCAGCTAAGGATCCTACGTCGGCAACAGCCCCCAACCGAGGAAAGTTTGCAAACCACACTAGTTATCGGGGTGGACGCAACACCCAAAGCGTACGGAGGATACTGTGTCAATCTGCGAACAAGGAGCTTAGAGTTCTACATCATCAAAGCGAAAGAGTTCCCTTGGTCGCTTCAGAATCAAAATGATCCCAACGAGTTTGAGATGAAGAACCTGCAGTACGCCTTGTGCGTGTGGAGCAAGGGGATCCTCAAGTACAAGAAGTTTCGAGTCTACACAGATAACAATTCCATTTGCAATGCGGAGAATGAGTTTGGAGTGGATGCGAATGAGCTACTTGATCATTTCACCGGGTGTGCGGATGCAGATCTTGTGAATGAGCAGATGCATGTGAACAGGAAACAGAAGGTGGAACTCTTTGCCAAATATATTCAACCAGCGGATGACTTCTCGCGATGGGAAATTGAGGAAGGAGTTGACTTCCTGTGTCAATATTACGGAATTGAGAGGAGCAATGTTCGGGGCACTTATCAGCTTACCGTATGCTTCATTTCATCAACATTATAAAATTTTGTGATTTCAATATTTGACTCTGTTTCATTGTCATTGCAGAGGCCTGCCAATGAAGGATCAAAGCCATGGTATGATCCAACCGGCTTTCATTCCCAAAAGTTGCAGAGAGCAACTACATTCTCGAGCAAATTTCAGTGCGAAAACTGTATCATTGATGTGTTCGGCAGACCGGAAACTCAAGAGACGAGAACGTCGTCTAGACGTTCTAGACGTCGAAGCAGAAGTAGAAGTCGCAGGCGCGGAATTAGCCAGCAGAGGTTTGGTAATGGTAATGGATGGAATTAAAATCATGGCATAGTTGTTGAACTTCGCAAGGTAAAGTAAAATGCAACATGTAACCAAACAAGTAAAATGGGTTTCCCATTCCAAACCCCCAGAAATTCATAGTGTAGGAGTAGTACATATGCTAAATCAAATTTTAAGTAGATTTACTATATTTATTTTAATATATTGTGTGAAAGGCACTTTCGCGACTGGACTGGATTCTCCGTTTCTTGTTTCCCAAAAAATAAAACTTCTAAATAAAGTTTCAAAAAAAGATCTGGGTGGTAGGATATGATGCTTTTCCATCTTATACAATCACACCTTTAGCCGATATACACGTAGTTCGAAGTGTAAATGTTAAATAATTGATTGTATTATTCATATTAACACACTGCTACATTTTTTGGTCAGTGTAGAATTATATACCCTTGAAATGCAAGACAGCATATCACAAATTTCAGTGATTGTGTCGGATTAGTTGGGGATGTGAACCCTGTGTGAATACGAATACGAACATCTTCGACAAACAGCACACGAATTACAGAGGTTGTAAATTAATGACCGTTCAAAATTTAGCTAAATTTAGCTCTCAAATACACAAACGCACTGATCGTGAGATCCAATGTAATTTGTATATAGAGTGTGTATTACAGACATTACACCTCTCGAAATTGTTGTGTATGACCTTGAAATTATTATGGTCATCCTATATAGTGGACCTAGATCTAGAAATTATGCATTTAGTTGTTAAAAAGAAGTTGAAAAATTTTGGCTGATGAGGTAATGAGTTGAGTATCACTTTGAAATAAAAGAACGTTTATTTTATATGTTCATTCCTCGGTTGGCGTTGTTAATTTTTTACATATAACAATGATCTATTTTGTTAAATCACATCCTGTATACAAAGTAAAATGCAAATTTGTAAGTTTACTACATATTTGTCAATCTGTTTAAACACGGAAGGCTTAACAAACTAACACTATTATTAATATTATGCATCATCAACGAGAGAATACTGGTCATGATCATGAATACTTCAATGGATGTTTGAAGTATTTACCGCTTGCAACCATCGTCGTTCAAATAAGTACTTAAAGTATATTTATATGATAACAAAATTTGCGAAAGCTAAACAAAGCCAATAACATTTTACGCGACATAGATAAGGGTTTTCCTACTGATTATTGTTATTGATTGTGAAGTCCAAAACTTATCCGTTTGCTCATTTGTCGATGCTTCATACATGAGCTTGTCATCTTCGTATGATGGGACATGATATTTCACGTACTTGTAATGCTTCATTTGCACTCGGAGAAGAGTGCCAAGTGTGGAGTGAAGCACAAGAATTTTGTCATATTTGTTAATTGTATTCCATATTTTATATTCAGAAAATGAAACTTGAAATTCTAATTCCAGTGGCAGTGCTACTGGCAATTCTCGTTGCACTCTTGCTATTTTTGATATGTCGACGAAAATTCGGTTTCAACCTGACTTGCTGCCAGTCAAACGTTGAAGAGAATAGTAGTGAAAGCAAGGTCAGCGTTACTGGAGAAAATCTTCCCATTATTAACCAGATCCCTCAACCAGGAAGTTCCTACCACATTGAAAATGAAATACAACGCGATGTCTCGAACTCACTCAATGTGCACGTTGACGACAACGCAGCTTTCACTTCACAATTATACCCGAATCGGACACAAATTCCACCGCAAGTAGTTTCGGATCAAAGCGATGATAGGAATGGTTCAATCAAGGAATTGAATTTGTCAATTGATCCGAGGGATGCTAGAGCAGAAGAGCATTCAATTGACGACGATAAAAATGAGATCGCTCCAAGCCCAAGCTTTAGTGAAGGCAATGACGACGGCGGAAGTGATCCACTTTCACCACTTTCTCCTGTTTCGAGTTTGCCCCTCGATGAAATTTATCACGATGCAAACTTGGATCGAGCTGAAAAAGAAACGGATGAGGTTAATCTCCTTTATAAACGGAGAGTCTACCTGGGTCTTGGAGACCTCAGCTGTCTTTTATTATGATTTTCCTTTACTAT
>JAQFZW010003445.1:0-12915 GCA_034687055.1 Heteromurus nitidus
GGGACAATTCTCCTACAGCTATTTCACTTGATTCGAATATTGTAATTGTGTTCCGTGTATTTTCAATTGGATGCTTTCTCGGCGTCATAGTATTTTCCCTGGAGTTGCTACGTTCAATATTTTAGGAAAACGCACGTGTATGAATCATGTTGTCATCATAAAATTTCACATAAGGAATTTCAGCTTACAAACTAAATCGTTGTTGTCAAAAATCAGTATCAAATTATAATAATAATAAACTTATGAAAATATTTATTCTAAAATAATAGAACTGCATTTTTGTACTTTTTGGGCGTTTATTTTTGGTTGTAAATAAAATTCATCATAACCTAAACATTTTGGAACAGGAGGTGAGACTTTAGCCACTGCAACATGAAACGAAGGCGAAACTCCCAATTTTCAAACGAAGAAAAGGGGAAAAATTGAATGAATGGCGTGCATGTATGTATGTATGTACATTAACATTATGATTATCTATACGGCTACAACAAAGAGAATTAAACACTTTTGCTTTAGTATTAATGCCTACCGTTAAAACATTCTTCTCTAAGAAATTATCTACATCTCCTGCCCTGAGACTACCTGAAATTACCTCAAACATTTAATTTACTCTCAATGCTCTACTCTTGGACGTGTATCGACGTCAGGATGGGTAAAAAATGGGGAAAAAGTTGAAAATGTCTCACGCAACAACGCAACTTGATTTACCTCACGCACACGCGTGACACTTGCTTACACGTGAATCTGGGATACTGGAAGAAGACCAACATACCTTCTTAGAGCATATATAATCAACTTACGGACAATGTCCCAATTATGATGTTTTCAGCATGCATTTCCTCGTCTGGTTTGCTTGTTTTGGTCCACATAATAATATATCCATGATCTTTTTACGTAATTGATGGCTTTTACAAGGTTAGATTTTTCTGAGACTCACGCACGGCATGTAATTCATTTTAATTACGATCATAATGCAATTTTATTAAAACAGTTTTTGCCAATGAACAATTTGAACAAGCTCTCCAATTTCATTCTTCAACATTCCTCTTTCCATGACTTTGGTCTCAGAAATGTCTCTCTCCACTATACTTTACCCTTTCGTCCTCGCGTTCGTCCGAATATGTAGATTCTTGGAATTTGGAATTATACAGCTCTTCTCTGGCACACTACGCCGAATTTGTTTCCAAAAATTGGAAAATATAGGAGTGGTGTTAGAATTACCTGGAAGCCCCAATGATCGGGAAGAGTGTGAAAAAATCCTCTCAAAATGTGACTACGACAAAGTGATCCGACTAAAAGTTCACAAAAATTCAGCCCTCACTCGGTTTGCAAGTCAGGCTGTTCTTGGGTTCGGGGAGACATTCATGGACGGGGACTGGGATGTTACCAGTTCCGAAGACGACATTACCGAACTCATGAGTCGAGTGATGAAAAGTGATATTGTTCAACTTGTCTACAATCCTTGGCACAAATTCCTTCTTTACCTTCAATTCGAAGCTTTCAACATGCAGACTCGGGAGATGGTGAAGCAAATCCCAGAGGTTCATTACGATTTGGGGAATGATTTGTACGAAAGCATGCTTGATCCTTGGATGCAGTATACTTGTGGCTATTGGGCGAAGGCAGATAATCTGAATGATGCTCAGCTCCACAAAATGGACTTGATTGCGAGGAAACTTGACTTGAAACCGGGGATGAAGGTGTTAGATTTGGGCTGTGGGTGGGGAACTTTGTGCAAGTATCTTGCTGAAAATTATGGAGTCACTTGTGTCGGAGTGAATATATCCAAAGAAGGGATTGCTTATGGGAAAAAACTTTGTGAGGGTCTCCCTGTCGATTTACGCCTTCAGGACTATCGCGACGTGAACGAGAAGTTTGACAGGGTTGTTTCCATTGGATTGATTGAGCATGTTGGGTTCAGAAATTACCGCACATTGATGAAGGTTAAACACATATTCCTTTAAGATCAATTTAATTTGGGTTGTTATTTAATTTTGTTCTCCATTTCTTTCATTAAATCAAGGTTGTCCACAAATGCTTGAAAGACGACGGAATATTCCTTCTGCATGGCATTGGGGTTGATCACCCTCTCGTACCCCGGGTAGAGCCGTGGACTCTCAAGTACATCTTTCCTTGCAGCTGTCTACCCCGTTTTGAGGAGATTGTCGAGGCGAAGCGAGGTCTCTTTGTGACTGAAGATTGGCACAATTTAGGACGGGATTATGAGAAGACACTCTGCGCTTGGAGGGACAACTTTATTCGAAACTGGCCAAGAATCCAGAAGAAGTATGGGGAACGGTTTTACCGGATGTGGATATTCTACTTGTCGGGCTCTGCCGGCCTTTTCAAAAGCAGGAGTCTCCAGTTGTGGCAAATTGTGCTGTCGAAGGAGGGAATTCAGAAAGAATATAGAGCTGCTAGATAATTGTCAAATCCAGAAACATGCTGCAAAACGAAGACAAGACCTTGACCTTGAATTTTTATAATTGTAATGATTGCAGAAACGATTTAATAAACGAACACAATTAAATTGCAAATTACTCAACTAATTAATTAATAGTCAAATCCATGCTCTCATCTAACGTTCCTCGAGGACAGAACCGACTCTGATAACATTAAGAGAACCATTAATTTCCCTCTTCCAGAAATATTTGAGGCACTCAAACATAAACACGAGCATGCATACTCCGCACCCGAGCCCACAAACATGAAAAATAACAATAATATTCGAATCGAGTGATACAGCGCTTATCGGAGCTTGTCCCCAACGATGCATCTCCGAATCCAGGTATTTCGGTTCCTTCAACTCCTTCCAAAAGTTATACACTCCAGACGAGCTTAAATATTCCAATCTCCTTTTCAAATAGAATCCTCCAGACTGTTCCAAGTACCAAACAGTAGCCTTTCGAAATATACCATCTTGCCCCACGTAAATTGGCGAGATCTTCCCAGATATCATCTGCCGCTTGAAAAGATACTTTGACAATTTTCGTATCCCGTCAACTTCAGCCAAGTACCCTCGTTTCGAACATTGCATTTCCAAAAAGTCAGCAATTTCAGACAGGTTTTGACCTCCAGGAAAACTCTTAATATTCCGAAATAACGAAGCGATCTCTCGATCATGCTTCACTGGAAAATTATAATTTTCAATGAAACTAAAGTTAAATAGTTCCCTGTCTGCTTCGGGTACAAAATACTCCAAATATTTTGACTTTTCACCCTTTTTATTACTCGTTCGTCGAACTAGCCACTCCCGGATTGACATGAAGATCGGAGTCCATTCTAGATATGTGTACTCACTGCGATCCACCGTCGTGTACAACTCAAAATTTTGAAGCTGAGAAAATTTAGTCACTGCATTCCTCCTCCGTGGAGCGAGTACCTGAGCGAAGCTATCTCCTCGATATAAATTATTCAAGACTAGAGCTAAGAAAGCCCACAAAATAAATATTCCTCGAACTTTATTTGATTTCATTAAATCTTCCTTTGTTCCGACAACGGTGTTGAGAAGCAGGGCGGCGACAATCAATAAGACAAAACTGGAAACTTGCCTTCCTTCCCTGGCTGGCCTACTCGAAAGCCGAATGAGAAGCGCAGTTGTTCCGATTGAGAGAAGAATAAGGTTCCAAATTGAGTTCTGGAATGGCTTAAGATACACCGTCCAGCTAACTGGAACATGTTCCCCGTCACAAGTTACAAAATTGACATACTTTGAGTCAAGCGGAATCGAGCTGGCAAAATTGTGAATCTCGTCAACACTCCTAATTCCGATGTCAGTCGCCTCCCATGAGAAATGCAATGAGCGATTTATTGCCAATATTTCCTCCGTCAGCAGTGACAGCATGATCTCATCCAAAGACGGGCTCAGTCTCAACACTTCACTTCCAGTTCTTGAGTTTTTAATCGCCATCAGTCGACTTTGATCAAGGTTGAGTAACCTGCCAAACCAAGACTTGTAGTCAAGTTCATAGGAAAGCCTTTTCCCATCGCCGGTAGCCTCGTTGTACAGGTTGTATAGTGCCAGTTTGGAAATGTTCGTTGGAGAAGAAAGTACGAAGTCCATAAATGGATAAGCTGTGGTAAGTGTGGTTGTCCAGGAGTAGTATGGCTTTCCATTTTCGAAACAATATTTACACATGAAAACAACCTGGATTGGATGATGGCAGATGTGGCGTATTATTGTTACGGGTCCGAGTTCAACGTCCTCCGTAACTTGATAAACAAGTCTAAATGGGATTTGGAGAAAGGGACTCTTGAAAAGGGAAACCGTCTTTCCCAACATTAATTTCTGTTGAAGGGGATAATCCCAGCCAGGGTTGGGGTAAGATGGGGTCGAAGGCATAATAAAGAACACAACGAGGGGGAGCATTACCAATCTTGTACTTTGGAAAAATGGCTTATTCGCGAAGCAAAACTGTCCTAATGATTTGCAGTCCGAAAATGATTGAGAAAATTGACGGAAAACGTGCCAAGAAGGAGCTATCATAGCGTCGTCATATAACAGAGAAAGTGTTTGACAAGTTGACCATTTCTGGAAACTTACACTAAAGAACTTGCCATTGTCTTGATTTGTCCGATGCAGATTCGAGAATAGAAGATAAGGTGAATAATTTACGAGGAAATGTCGTCGTCCACTTTGAAATGGGGCTAATATCACATTGTCTTCAAATATGATCAGATTGAAACAGTTGTTAAAATCATGGAGCCAGTTTACATGAGGGACCACAATCTCCATGTTTATGGAAAATATGCAGTTGAAAAAGATTACGATTATTAAAAATATATTTATGCTACCTTTCGTCTGAAAATCCATAATTCTGAGGGATGCTTATGTGTTATGCTGAGTTGTCGTGTTACTTTTGCTTGTGCAATGAAACATATTCAGAGTAATTTCACAATTGCATGTCTCAATTTGTGTAATGGCTTTTCTTGATGGTAGCCATTTTATTGCCGTGTCGTAGAATTATTTTGTCAAGTTCTTTGTGTTCCCATTTAAGTGTATTGATATTTATTAAATTTTCACTATATTTGTTAAGTGGCAAATGCTTATAAATGATTTTTAAATGTTAAGCATTTCACGGTTGAGTATAAGCTTACATACAACTAATCGTAAGTAAGAAAACGCGATTCCTGTGTTATTGTCTATGACCATCAGTTTTCAATGATGAACTTACTTTTTCAAGTCTGACTTTGACCAATTTCTTGACCTTAAACATTTTACAAATCATTGTCCCAAAGTAAATTGATCATTGAGTAAGGTCAAAATCAAAACCATCCCCGTTGTGCAACCATTAAGTGCATGCTACAATCTTTGAAGGGTTTGAGCTCTGATTCCTTGTTCAAAACCCTAGTTGAGAAAGCATTATTATTATTGCTGTGTGCTATAAAAGCGCAAAACTAAAAACTAAATAGAAAACCAATGGTGAAATTGGCAACATTTTAAATTTCGGGAGGAAAATAATTCGGCAATAAAAATCAGACTCTACATTATAATCTGTGTGAAAGCATTAATTTAGAAATTTTGGTCGTTGGCATTCAACGGCTACTCCTTGAATGAAGTTAGGTATGATGTTCTTAAACAGGTAGAAAGTTTATATTGTCCAACACGACATAATTCGGTATTATCCAAATTGAAAGCTGGATTAAAACTTATAGAATTAAACAAGCATGCTCTTGTCGTTGTGACGAGCCCTTTCACGAGGAAGGCCGTCCGCAAGAGGGGGTTCAAGGAGTTGTCACGGGTTGACTACGATGGGCAGCCTGTATTCAAGAATTGAAGAAGGAGGATGTCACTCCTGAGCATTTTTCGCTCTGGTTTTGGTGAAAACTTTATAAAAAATATTTAACAGCAATCCTAGAAAATGTAGCAAAAAATGTAATCAGCGAAAAATAGATGAAGAAAGTAGATTAGATATATGAAGAATAATTCTTACAGTTCGTCAAGGTCTCTTCAACTGCTTTTCGCTCTTATCATTTATTTGTGATGCTGAGTCGAGCTCAAAACATTGAAACGCATGTCCTTATTCTGCTTACTCAAGTATCATTTTATGCTGATCGTCAGTTCACAATGTTAACATTAAACATCCGTCATATGTATCCGTGAACATACATATATCTATAGCATCCGTCAAGTTATGGCAAAGCGAATGGAATTTTTATAATTTAGACCAGACTTCACAAAAGTTAATTGTCAACTAATAGCTTTGTAAAGGAATGCAATTGACGAATTGACAACGTATATGAATTTATAGGAATGTATCCTGCACTGCAATACGACCGAATTCTTCAAGCCATCCCAAAAATAGAATACTGGGCGATGTTGATCTTGATCCTAATTACAAATGGCATGCATCATTTATCAATCGGATCTTCAAGAGTGCGCATTTCTAGATTAAATAACTCAGAAGAAGTGACAAGTCTTTGAAAATTACAGAATGCAATCTAAGGCGACAATTGTACTCGCCACTTTCTTCCTTGGCTTGAGTTTTTCAGGCCAAGTGGAGGGATACATGGTGAACAACAATCCATACAATCGCGTGGAAAGTTTGGATCCAAAAGGGAACTTCCATTTGGAATGGCTAGTTGACTGGAATAGGAAAAGGGTGACTTTCAAGGTGACAGTTGCAACAGTAGGTTACGTGGGTTTTGGCTTGACGAAAAACGGAGATATGGCAGGAGCGGACATTGTGATTGGTTGAGTTCTTCCCAATCGCACAACCTACTTTTCCGTGAGAACTAAAATGTTTGGTTTTAAAATTTATTTATTTATCTTAAAATTATAATTCTGTATCGATTTATTTCAGGATCGTTACGGAGTTGGACATGAAGCTACCCTTCTAGATCAGCGACAAGACTGGCAATTGCTCTCGGCTAGGGAGAGTCCCACTCATACTTTTCTCTCATTTTCCAGACCTTTTGAAACCTGTGATCCACAAGATTACCCCATTACAGTAAGCTAATAAATTCTCCACTTTTCTTTGCCTCCATAAAAATATTTTCCGCATTTCAAAAATTGCAGGAGAACAGAATATCTCTAATTTGGGCATACGGGGAAACAGACGATGCTCAAATTTATCATCATCAAAATCGTGGAGTGTTCCACGTCTACATTCTCCAACCAGATTACTCCCCCCAAGTCATCCGCTCTCCCAGTTCTGGAGAAACCCAGATTATCGGAAGAGAAAATAATGATTTGAAGGTGTGGACGGTGACGACAAAACTTCGGCTACCCGCAACGGACACCACGTATTGGTGTACAATGCACAAAGCACCCAAACTTCCAAGGAAGCATCACATTGTTGGAGTAAGATTTTTAAATTTAAATTGTCATGAAATCCAAATCCAGCTATTTTAACGCAAAATTAATTTCTTGTAGTTTGAGGTGACTAGTCCAAACGAGGTGAGTCGAATGCACACCCACCACATGCTTTTCATGAGGTGTCGCGCTCCACCAGGCTTCTCCGCCTCCTCCCTCTTCGAACCTTTCGTCGGCCGTCATGGTCAACTATGCTACGGGTTCACTAATCCAGCGGGACCCATGCTCACAGAATATTGCACAGATGCGATGCAGGTGTGGGCTCTGGGTGGCAGGATTTACTTTAATCCACCTCATGTGGGCGTGGCCTTTGGAGAGTCCCAGGATGAATACTACTTGGTGCAGATACACTACAACAACCCTCTCCAGCTTCCGAATCTGGATGTGGATCTGCGGTTGGATGTGTTCTACACTGACAAATTGAGGTATAATTTTGAATGCAAGAATTAAATAATATTTTTTACAAACTAATTTCATATTTCTTCTCTCCAGACCATTTGAAGGTGGGATGGTCCCGGTTCGAGTGCCAAGCCCTGGACTAACTCCCTCTATTCTCCTTCCCCCGAGTACCGTATCGCAAACGATCTTCGGCCACTGCGCCCCAGAATGTACTCGGAAATTTCTGAACAGAGAGGGAATCACATTTTTCGCAATGCACCTCCATTCCCACACTTCCGGACAGCGGATTAGGCTTCACCATTTTAGGAACAATGAGGAGCTCCCGTGGATTGCCAATGATGACAACTACGCCTTCAACTATCAACAGTTCAGAGTGCTTCGAGAGGAACGTAAAATCTTGCCCGGAGATCAAATCAGCGTCCGTAAGCAAAGTCGTACTTAAACTGCGGGCATATAATCTCAAATTAAGCTGGATCGATTTTTGAATTTTTTTTCAAGGATGTGTGTACGATAACACCTGGACAAATGACTCAGTGGTAGGTGGATTTACTTCAAAACAAGAAATGTGCTTAGGGTATGCCTACTACTACAACAAAATCGCCGAATTCCAGATGTGCGGAAGTCAAATCAATTCAGAAGAAGTGAGGAAGAAGTTCCTCGGAATTTCCAATGTCACATGGTAAAGACTTGACTCAATTTTATATAAAATATTTCGCCATTGAAAACTGAAACTTTTGGTTATTTGAACCTAAAAAAATATAGGAACTATCCTGATATCGAGTTCGTCGCTGATCCAGGCGAGCCGTTCGCTGGACAAACTGTGTCAGAAGTATCCGATAATCATGTGAAATGGAACCTTCGAAATAGGGAAGAGCTGCAAAGAATGCACCTGACGCAACCTCAAACCACCCTTTGCAAAACGGAAATATTTGCGTTTCCGGCAGCCCCAAGGAGCCTTCCAAGGGACAAGTGGGTTCAGTTCGACAGCTGAGTATCCCTTCCAAGTACGGCCCTATCAACCTCCACCAACTTGTTGATTATCAAGGTCTTGTATCGCATGTTCAAGTAAGCGCCATGCATTGAACACTATGTAAAGGTTGCAAATGTGCATATTTTGTAATTCTGATAATCAAAAATAGCAATAACCCACGTAAATTGTCAAATCAGATTTATTATGAAATAAAAATATTTAAATAAAAAATTGACAAATTAAATTAAATCCCTCTTCGTTAAAGTTAAAGTTTTGCTCACGAATGCAATTGAGATGTAATAGAAATTCATTGAGTCAGCATGAAACATACACATACGTTTCGTCGATCAACCCAAGAAAACATATTAAGCTGCTACCCGTTTTTGTAATAGTTTCATTTCATAGTTCATAATTCAATTAGATTTCCGATTTGTGAGTTGCGGAAAAGCTTACAAATGTCAATGTAGTCTTAATAATATAAATGCATGATCCTTAATATCCTTCCTAATTGATACATCAACTTGAGCAGGAAAAAAATCAAGACACGCAATAGTAAATACTATTATTGAGTTCTAAATGAAATTTGAGTCATTCTCTTTGACCCTCTGCTGCCTCAAAGGAATTTTCAACTTAAAAATTATAAGAATTCAACTGAGGCAGCTTCAGCATGAGCAATACATTTCGGCCGAAATAAATAACTTTTAACGTTGCTACTTTGGAATGCAATTTTTTATGTAAACTCTTGTGCCCTTGTGCAACCTACTTCCTTTCTGACACTAATTTTAATTGCCATCTCAAAAATATACAAAAACATTGATTTTCGAGTCTAGGTCAACTGCACGCGGAGACATTTGCACTCCGAGGTCCATTTGCACGCTGGGATATTTGCCCTCTGGGACAGTTGCACGCGGACCTATTTGCCCACTAGGTCATTTGCCCTCCATACAGTTTGCCCTCAAAAATATGTTCACAGGGCACAGCTTGTCAGCAATCCGTGGAACTATTTGCACTCCTAAATGTTTTCTGAAAAATTAAATAATGTCTGTATCCTTCGTATGATGATTGATTGGTTTAGAAGTTGGAAAACTACCACCGAAGACATATTGTCCTTGGCACGAGCAAAGCAAGCCAAGCAAGTTATTAGCATAGGATCGTTTGTATAATACTCACACAAAATTATAACCCCAAAGAATTATCTTCATCAAGCGATTTCTTTCTTCACAAATTGACTGTGGGAGATAGACAACTTCGGTTTAATATTTGTTTTGTTAGTCATCTTGCTGAAGCTTATTTTGACAAACAAAATTTGTTTGCGCAAATAAAGTTTTGTTGATTTTGATAAGTATACTTACATCCTGAGTTGCACAACCTCAATTCAAGTTGGCTTGACTCAGCTTGATAAGATAAGATAAGCAAATAATGGAATGCAACTCAGGTTTCAAAACGGTCGAAGGAAGTAATTTTATGTGTAAAATATTTACAATTGAACGTTTTTCCATGTTATGCAGATTTTTATCGCATCTTGAAGCTTCCGGTTTTATGATAAAGTATTAACGTATAATCCAGCACTTCCAGAAGCAATGCAGTATAGAATTTGAGGCTCAACATTATGATGACTAATGTTACTGATAATGCGAAACTGCATCAATTTACTAAATTCAAATCTATGTTTCACAGACTAAATGTCAAAATTATATCCCAGAACAGTTCCTGCATTCAGTTTCAATCTGTCCACGCATAAAGGCTCACTACTTTCCGAATGCCTTATGATTTTTAACATTCAATTCAATCATGAATAGTCCTGAAACAATCGACGAATTAACGTGCCCCATCTGCCTTGAGATTCCAACAGATCAGGTGTTTCAATGCAAAAGAGGGCATATAGTTTGTGGCCAATGTCTGACCTCACTAGAGGAATGTCCAGTGTGCCGGACTCCATATGGCCAGGATAAAATCAGAAATATCCTCGTCGAATTCATTCTTAGCAAGATGGAATTCCCCTGTCCTAATATAGACCTGGGCTGCGGGGAAATCCTGGGGAGAAGTTGCATCCAAGCACATTTCAAAACTTGTCAATTTACGTAAGTTCAAGTTTTCCAGTTTTTAATTTTTTTGGTTCGAATTTAAAGTTAATTTGCTGATATTTGCGTAATCCTTCAGCGTGGCGACAGTCCACCTTTGCAAAATGATTGGATACAACTGTCCCTTCCAATTCAAGTCAAATGATGTTGACTCATTTCAAGCTCATTTGAAGAGTGAGCATGGATCCCTTATTTACGTGGGAGACGGAGTCAACATTACTCTCGACAAGTTCCAACAAAGTTCGTCGAGCACAATGTGGAGCCCAATCTTGCTTCAAACAACTTTCCTCGATTCGCAAGCCATCAAACGGTATCTGATTCTGAGTAGATATGACTCATCCAATAATTCTCTCGCTTGGACTTGTCTCCTGCTGGAGGATGTGGGAAATGATGTAGAGTTCAATGATCGAATTGAGTTTACAATTTCTTCCGTGAACAAACCAGGACAAGATTTGGAGTGGAGACAGCAGTGTATCAGGGCTTTCGAAGCTGAGAAAATCCTGGCGGGGAGACCAATTCAAGTGTCAGTTGCCCATTTGGAGGAAGGCTACGTGGAGAATGGGATGCTCACTGTAAGGGTGTCCCTTCAGACTAAATCATCAGAGGAAAATCAGCGCAGTGAACATGCAACACTTCTCACTCTCAGCTCCCCTATTGAAGTGCAACCAGTGAGACGGGTGGCTTCCAATGACCTCGAAGGTAAAAAACAACGGAAGTTATGAGGGTTAATTAAAATAAAGAGGACATAACTTATTATACTGTAAATGATTTTAGAAGCGCCCGAGGAGGAAGACAACGTCACAATTTTTCGGGATGCTTCCTGCATCCTATGCTCTAAAACACGACTCAGGGACGTGGTCTTCTTATGCTTGCAATGCCCGAACGTTCCATTTTGCAAAGACTGCTTTTCCCCATCCACCCATCCGAAACATGTATTTGCTCAGATTCGCACTGTGGAACAACTGGCGATTCTTGACAAGTTAACGAATAACTGGACTAAATCGGTGTTGCCACATGGCGAATATAATAATAATGGTGACGGTGAGTTGCAAGTGGAAAACCATGTATTATCTCTTCAAACCTAATTTACAGGCCTTCAAAATTGGGATGTATGTGGGTTTTTTTTACAATTTCACAGTATGGGGGACCAGTGTTAGGGTATTTTACAATGCAAAATGTGATCGATGCAGGAGGAATCCAATCGTTCGTACAAGGTTCAAGTGCCTCCAGTGCAAAAGCTATGATTTGTGTGAGACCTGTTGTGCGACTGGAGATCACTCCCATCATATTTTCGGGGTTATAACAAATCACAGCCACAACGAATTCATTGGTCGTGCTTTAGATTCCAGGTTAGTTTGTAGTTGATATTTTTTTAAATAAATGAATTATGCTGTGATTAAGTATAAAAATAATGATTTTACATTGTATTTCTCTCTCCAGCGCTCCACTCATAAAGTGAATTCATGGTGGACAATTAAATCTTTTGGTAAAGGTTGAAATTTTGCTCCTTTCATACGTTTGCACAAATTTATTTATTAGGTTATCGTCGTTCATAGTTTGACGACTTCTTGCTCATTTTCAATGTACATTTTCTGGTTTGTGGGTGGATGTTTGGACATTTCATATACATTATTCATATTCCATAATTATTATTATATATTATAAATGATTTTTACATTAAATAATGGATAATACTTTGTCAACAGTATTAGACCTTTAAGTGCCTAGTTTCTCACAATAAAAGTTTATACTGTAATCAAATAATTTTTAATTTTAATTAATTTTAATAATTTGATTTTAAATTTAATTTAATTATGACGACGGTGTTGGGCTGAATACTGAAAGCTGAACTGAAAAAGAAAATCAAATGTTTACTTGTTTTGACATGCCATTCACGCAACACGCAAATGTGTTATATAAAAATGAGGACAATTATAATAAACTTTTGAGTTGAGCCGAAATTAATTACAGCCTGTTTTCCTCTTCAATGTGAGATAAGAATTGCAACAGTGTCAAAACATTGGTCATATTTATACGAAGGCATTTCGCAAGTAGATAAAGCGACTTTGTTTATCTTTCATTTTACAACGGTTTGATATATTTAGTCAATTTTTTCTACATAGTTTCCCCTGACTCTTACACACTTTTCC
>JAQFZW010003446.1:0-12913 GCA_034687055.1 Heteromurus nitidus
CACCGACCGACCTCTTCTCTCATTTCATTTCTCAAACAGTCTCAGAAAAAAGCTGGGGCAATACATTATTGTGTTTGCCGTGTTTGGTACACAACATCTATTGCATCTTACTATTAGTGCTCCCCTTACATAAACACGAAGAGTTCCTCTACTTTTTTTATTATTCCCGAAACGTTTTATGGGAGTCCACAAGATCTGTGGAAAGAAAGATGAGTAGACAATGCTAAAACATAAGGTTCTGATATTATCTAAATGTAAGCATTTGAAGAAATCAGGAATTTGCTCTTTTCATTTTCATTGTCTTCAACACAGAATATATGGAGCTTAGGAAGAGTACAACAGCTAATAGATTCCTAGAATTTTAAAAGCAGACAACTGTAATCCTGCTTTTCGAGTGTGCTCTACTTGTATTTTAAATTTATCATCAACGAAATCCTATTTATATCGACATTGATGCTTGTGCCATTCATCAGAGCTGGACAAAAAGCAATGATGAATGAAAACTGGACTTTTAATGCTGTCTGTCACAGTAAAGGGCTTTGTAGGAATACACTAATACTTGTTATATACTGCAATGAGGGTAGTAATATATAACTTATAGACATGACGCGTCCAATTTCCATCTTTCCACAAAATTGCTGGCAGTCTTTAAACCTCAATTTCAGAACTCTAGAAAAATTGTACAGTGTTGCTCGTTGCTCTACAACCGACAACGGTGAGTTCAACCCGTTCTTCAGAAATAACCTAAGCTGTTTCCGGGATATAAGTTGTGCGCAAAGTGCAAAGCATGTATGCTAATTTTTTCGGTATTAACTCCTTTGTGAGAGAATAAGAGTGTGACAACTTCATTTCTCTTCAAAGAACACCAAAAGTCATTCTTTCACATTTTTCTCCTCTTAAGAATGCTGCATAAATGAAAGTAAACTAACTAAAAAGTACCCTCGGAGATACCACTTGTTCGTAGCAAGGGGTTGTCCATGTGTAAGTAGAGGCAAGTGTAAAGTTTTTTGTGCCTGTTTGTTGTCCTTAAAATCCCTTTATTATAATGAACACACGGAACATTCGAGAAGAGGAAAAAGCTTTTTTTCTGTTGGGGATAGATGCATGGAAAGTAGCTTTTCCTTTATGAAATTTTTATCATCGAATATGCATATCTCTCATTTTTTCTCTCCCTGTTTTTTACACAGTTTTTTAAGTTTAGGCTCTTGAAACCCCATCTCAGAATGCATGTATAGATAGATCTCTGGTAGTCTGGTATATACATTATATTTTTACATACATTGTGGAGCTAGTAAATGGAGAGAAAGGAACACGTAAAGCAAACATCATCTGAAGAGAGGAAACTCAAATGTGTAATGCACATACATAATCATGTTTTTGTTGCTCCTGTTGAGGGGGATGCACATGAAGGGAAAGCTGAAGTAATTCTAACAATAAAAATACAAGAAAGGTGTATGCTTCTAAGACTCCGAAGATGACTGTCACTTTGAAAAATTAATTTTATTAACTTCAAAACACGTAATGGACTATGTCACACTTTTCCGTGGCTTAAAGTAAAAAAGAATGTCAGGAGACAGAAATTTTCTACATATTAGCTAGTACCAAAGCCTTTTTCTCTTATTATTTTTTTTTCTGAGAGACACACACATTTAGATAAAAGAATTTTTCGTAAAGCTAATTCTTACTTTTTCCACCATCCATCCATTTCACTATGTATTCTGCTTACCGTACATCCATAGGTTGACATATTTAGCGCTCAGTTGGGTGTAAAAACGGTAATAGGATGAAGAATGACAATGACAGTGTAATTGCACTTACTTTTATATAGCTTTTACAAAAACGAATATTCGTTTTACCTTCTGTGTGTGCTACAAGTAAATTGAATTTCCAAGCTTCACGAGAGACTATTTCTCCGAGAAAAAAGAGTTGTGGCAAGGAAAATTACAATGGATGTACATGCTTATTTGCGGAATTTTGTAGTTGCTGCGTACAAAAGGTGTACTTGACTTGCACAACGTGAACTATTGGTCTCATATTCCAATTTCCAATTCTCAACTCTCGTGGAACAAAAAATATAATTTAGGAATAAAGCTTTCGGAAAAGGTTTGACAAGTGTTTGCAGAGCAGAATGTGGTCTTTCTTTCCACATGCATGCTGTATCAAAGCAAATCCACGATATCAACCACCCTCGACCACAACAGCATTGGGTGAACAAGAGACATTACTAACGATAAGTCTACTCTCTACCTAAGTATTATGCATATTTCCATTAATCCCGTTCCACAATCAGTCGCCCAATCTCACGAGGTAGAAATTATTTGCGATTTCTAATTGAAGGACACGAATGTATTTACAAAGAATGACTGGCACAATGTGGACGTTTTTGCTGAGTCATAGCAAAATATTAGGTGTACTTCGTTTTATTGTTTGAGTATCTAAAAGAATGATCTATGAACTGTGTCGCAAACTATGCATACTGATACTGATAGAAAATTCATGGTGTGCATAGTTAAGCGTATACTCTTAAATACGTCTTTTGTTTTGAATTAAAATTACCTTGGCCCGAGATGTCCCTTACTTTTAGTCCTAATAGTAGCGTCAGTGCAGGAGATTTGTTTGGTGTTAGCACTGAAGTATCTATTGGGATGCGAAGAATGTTGACAGTGACAAGTTGCATAAAGAAGTGATGCCTTAGAGAGACTTGGTAAAACCAAGACGTGGACAAATTAATTTGAATAATAGCCATTAGTAATTTAATAGGAAGTTTGCACTGATTTATTATCAAGAGTCATTAAGTCATGTATTATTGTAAATTACATAAAGGATGGGATCCAACGGGGATCAGCATCAACATTGAATTAACAAATCACATAATCACACAAATATATATGCATCAACTTGAAAGGCATAATTGAGCTAAGGAAGATTTTTAGGAATTTACTAGTTTCGTAGAATGCACGTCCATGTGTCTACTTTTCATTGCTCTGTTAGTGCATTCTTCCGCGTACAGCAAGTGAAGTGAAATTAAGTTTCTTTTCGCTAGTCTATGTCTTTGCCGTTCCCAATAATACACATAGGACGATATCATCACTATCACATTATGATGATAATGAAAAGGAAGAAAAAATGATAATATGCCCTCTCTCAATCTGTTCTGATACGGTGGTCTGCCTTTCACTGGCAAGCCTCTCTTTGATAATAGTCGTGGTTTGGTGCACATATTCCTATTATTACTCAGGAGTGAACGTAGTAGTTTAAGGAGCATCTGTGTGTGGTAACTAGTGGTTGGAGGCAATTATAATTAAACTAACTTTTTGCCATTTAAAAAACTTGTTAGGATAAAAAGTAATGTTTAAGAATTTTCAAAACTATTTCCCTTCTCATTGGTTTAGGAGATATGGATGGAAGATTGGAGATTCTGGAAAAAGAGGGAAAAAATTTCTCTGCTTTTCTTCTTCATAGTTTTCCTCCCTCTTCATTGTTTTTTCTCTGCGCTCTGGTCCCTGTCCTTGCAGCATGTATTATATCGCCGCAATATTATGCTCATGCGAAAAAATTTCTTCATAATGTAAGTTTTTGTTGAAAAAAATGTAGTTGCTTTGCTAAATATGAATGACGTACATTTTACCAAAATGAACAAGCGTATTATATTTTTCTGAAGTTTTTTTCTTGAGACAATTCTTCTTCGACTTTTTCCCCATGTTCGGTAATGTTCATATGTTTTAATACATACGTAAATGCATTACCACTTTTCTATTTTGCAGGCAGCTACCACGATTTAAGATTTAAGTTTGGTGTGCCCTATAGAATATATAAATATAGATATATACATATTACTACCTTCCTTCCATTTGCACGCTTCCAACATCAGCACTTCCAACTTTCATCCTCCTTCTATAAAGTCATATGAACATACGCGTTAGGCGTACATCCTTAGAAATCTACATACAACAAAAACATCAAGAAGAATTCAGCATCTCTTTTCCCATGTTCGCGTATGAACAGTCATAGTCATTACTCGTATACACAAGGAAAAAAAGAATGAAATGGAACTGAGAGAGAGAGAGGTCCATCTTCAATTTTTAGAGATATGCAGATAAAACAAGAAACTCTTGCCGGTTTTATTATTAAATTTTATGGATTTTTCCTTAAAAAGTTGAGTTTTTAGTACTTTTCTGTTGCTCCCCTCGTAAGTTAGCTTAGACTTGAAAATTAATATGAAGAAGAGAAAAAAGAAAGAAAAAAGAAGGGAATATACATAGTTACTTCTGGAGAAAAATGTAGGAAGGGAGTAATGTAGTATTTAGTTAGTTGTGGTGGAAGATCTGAGGCTTTTTCTAGATGTGATGATACAAGTAAGTAGGAAGATACGGCATAAAACAGTAAGTGCAAGACGGAGTAAGGAATAAGCAACTAAAGTAAAGTACACACATACACTCTGTTGGTGGTATAACGAAGTAAAGATATATGGAGTCCGTTTTTTCATCTGCTCTATGTGATATGATGATATATACCGAGTTTAAAGCTAGTAACCGCTTGCTGGAGTAAAAGGAATGAAGGGATGATATAAGTAGGAAAAACCTGCCCTTACTTACACTCAACCCAGTAAACGTTACATCTTACATGTAATACTTAACTCACTTGTATTATGATGAACTCTATATCAAAAACTCCAGCACACTCCACGTGCACAAGAAGGAGAAAAAAAGACCATATACTATTTTTATTATTCCTCTCCGACGGACAATATCAAAGTTTTCGTGATGAAGTTTTTCTTTGGACAGTTTTTAGTGCTGCTACTGCTGCTGCCGTGTTACTAAACTACAATACTTACCACCACCATGTATGCTTACCAATATGCGTTATATCGGTAGAATCATCGTATACTTAACAGTCCTAACTTAACATCATTCATTGGAACCGCTGTAGTTTTTACAGAATTCACCTTTTCATACTTTTTTTGTCTTTTGCTGGTATCATAATGAAATGAAAGATGGTAGAAATTTTAACTTGGAGTACTAAAGAAAAATTCCATCCAGATCTTTTGCCATCGGCTTTATAAAATGGAATTAGATGACTAACTTATTATCTCTGAATATACATGGTTTATTCGTGTGTACTGTGTACCCACTACCAACTATGTTCAATGTTGGCTTGGTAAAGGGTAGACTCAGAAAATAGCGTTTTTCTAAACGCATTTGAAAAGTTCGTTTTAACAGACTTGTACCTCATATAGTCATACAGGTAATTTGACTGATATCCGATGGAACGAAACGTGAGATACAAGGGAAACATTTCCCGGGTGGTCTTAATACAGAAGTTTCTGTAATTCCAGATTTTTTCTAAGCTTTGATAGAAACACCCCCTGTATTTCATACCTGTGTTGATGACTGTCTACAACCAGAAGCTATGTTTATTTCATGTCTGTTTAAATGTGATTTGTGTTTTGAAATGGCTCATTTAACTGGTTTACGGAAGAAAGATGCTTGTCAGGCTGTCTGTTGTGATTTAGTATGAAATGCTTTGAGCCCGAGTGGACGGCACAAAACTTTACCGGCCTACTCAAGCAATAGAATAGACCCTTTCTCAGGAATTTGGTGAGATAAATGGGCCCAGGTTGACTATTTTGGGGACTTTGATGTCTGTTTTGCGTGTGTTTATGGAGTATTTTACGGATAAAAAATGACCGAAGATGAAAGACTTACGAGTTAGAAAGCTGCATAAACTGAACTAAAACTATACCTGATTATACCATTCCACGTCAATCACAAAGTGAACGTAATAGTGGAACGACATTAGTTGACCTGCCCTAACAAAAAATTCGTTGTCAGTTTATCAACTTCTGGTTGAGTTAATGATGAAGACGGTGGGGATCCCATGTCATACCAACTCTTGATGACGGAAGCTTTTCCTAAGACTGTAATAACATACATATAAATGGCCCCAGTGGTATGGATTCGTCTTACCTTACCAAAAATTAATACAAGTCTTCGTTGGTAGGAACTGCGAACTTACGATCGCGTTGTTCAAAATATCTTGTGTAACCATAAGTTCTAGTGGAACGTGATTCTGTAATGTTGAGCTCATATTCGACTTTGAAGAACCTGCTCGCTACTGAGATTGTTCATAATGCGTTCCGTCCTTTTGTTGTAGATCAACCTATCTTGAAACAATTTCCTTGTTGGAAGAATCTCAAATTTCACTCTCCATTGTACCACCGATTGTTCAAGGACGCCAGTTTCTTTCTCATAGTAATCGTTTTCAAGTGTACATACCCACTGTCGGTAAAGTTGTTATACTTAGTATAATTATTGGTTTTAAAATTACGATTAAAAATTGTACCTAGTAAAACAGAATCTCGTGGTGGCAATAGGCGTACTCCCCGACTCAAATCAAAACCTGTAGGCATTCATGTTTGATCTTCGTCAGCATCATTGTTCTTAGTCCTGATTTTGATTGCATGTATGTAACAAAAGCAGTATACGCAGTCTTGTACTTGTCAATAAACCCTTTCTTGCACCTTCCAACAACGGGCAAGTGCTGTTGGAGATCATGTAACAATGTAGCCCGAACCCGTGGTTGTTACATTCACATTGGTTTGTATCATATGAAACGAGATAAACGCGAACGTAGGAATTTTGTTAAACTGTTAAAAAGTGAAACTCCTTTGCGCAAGAAATAATCGTCCTGTTAACGGTTAGTTTAGCCGATTCAAACAAATTATCTCATGAATTAAAAATAGAGCACACCACTTATTCAAGCATAACGCAAGGAGTAGGAAATAACCAGAAACTATGCTGTGGCGAGACACGCAAGAGGGATTTGGAGTGAGCAATGATATGAACGTACGTTAGAAGGTGTAAAGAAGAGTAAGCTAAAGTCTCATTGTTTCAAAGGGGAAGACGATACGATGTGCTTCAGTAATGACAGATTTGCATATCTGCCAATTGTTTCATGCTAATATATAGTCATCATGACTGCCATATTATGGAAATTAATACTTCGGTATGCTCTTCTGACTGACTTTAAAATTATGTTACTCGCACCGCAAATTATGTTCTTCGTGAACATTGTGCTATTTTAAAGCTCTGATTATGTACAATTTGTTCATTTAAATAAGACAACTATAAAAGTTATAACGCATTTTTTGGATTACTTAAAACTACTCTCCTCAACTTAAAATTATTTAGGCATCCGTCCTTACTCATCGTCAGTTAATGAGGTCAAGGTGACTCTTCTCTTATTAAGATTGAAAATCTCACTTCATATGAAACTGAGAGTGGTTTCGTGATTAATTTCCCATACCCGACGAAATCCACATGGGAAACTGTGACTTTAAATCACCTAAAGAAGGATAAAAGCGCTTCATGCACAAATGCACTGTGAGTGTATTCTTACAACTGTACTCTGATATGATGTGCTTGAGATGTGGTAAAGAAATCTGCTCGACAAGTCGAGAGCGGTTGATGAAATAGAGGGTTTCATTTCACATGAAGAACATCTCGGATGATTGAACCTTCAAACGTTTTTTGCTAAGTCACTTTCATGGTTTTGACAACAAAAGCATATCAATAGCTCGAGCAATTTCGAACAAGTTGAGTTTACTTTCCATGATTATATCCAGTTTTCATTCACTTTCCATCAGATGTGCTTATGCTTCAGTGACTCAATGAAGTGTAATTTCACTGCCATCCGCAGAGCCGAAATGCTGTGTACATATATGATTTCTATACTATTGACTGTTTACATCGGTTTACTATTACCGGAGGATATCTTTAGATATTGGGGTGGTAAGTGCTTCGTAGATGACAATATGCACTTGGAAAATGAAAACATAATTTTCAGAGAGCAAAGTTGGATTAAAATTAAAGTTGCCTTCAAACCCGATAAAACATTGCTAATCATTAGTTATTTATTCCTTGCGACTTTTTGATTCTGCGAAGTTTTTAGCTGTATCGAAGTCTACAAGGAAAGGGGTGAAGGTGAAGTTTAGGAAGCACCAACATATCGTCGTCCCCTTGCCTTATTGTCACACTTACTTTTATCTGTGGCAGTGACAGCCGGTCAGTTCATTTACAACCTTTGAAATACTCTTTTCACTAGCTGATTCAACCAGAGACAACAGCTTGCAATTGGACCAAAATTCAGCTGATTCATCTTCAAGGCAAACCCAAGCACAGTTTAAGGTCTTTGACTGTGGGTGCTATTTAGCGTTCTTTAAACGAGATCGCGGAGACCTATTGATTTGCATAAATGAATGTTTATGCCGAGAAAGGCAAGTTAGGGGTAGGGAATAACTTGAAACCTTATCCACTTTATCGGGATAACCACCAGACCCTCTTTGATTCTTTGCATGTGGCAACCTTGTTTGTCGAGGTCATGCAAATGTTACATTAGGAGCCGTATTCTTTTATATCACACAAAACTGTATCACAGAATGAACACATGCCTTATGACGTTTTGTGCCTGTAATTTCCAGTTTGGAGCATGAAATGATCTAAAAAAGGCCAAACCAAACTTGAAATACTTAATAAGTGAATTTATTTTCTTGGAACGAAACGGTTGAGAAAATGAAAGTGAAACGCATAACATTTCAGGAAAAACTTTAACCTTGCTTTGCTAGGTGAGGCAGTTGCTGTATTGTGTTCACGCAATGGGAGAAGCGTGCGTTGTCTCCGATATCTTCTAATCGTACATGTGCTACTACCACAACTTCTTCCATGCTCAATTCCTACAGACCGAGGCCTCAAGGAATAATTTGGGTACTAGGGAATAGATAAAAGGACCATCGTCATTTTAGGTGGCAACAGGTGCTCTCCGTTTCATGGCCAAAGAAGGAGTCGGGTCAAAGTCTTTTTATACTGTGATCAAAAATGATCATCAAGCCTCACTTCGAGAGTCGGGACTGATTTATCAAAGTATTCTCAATGTATAAAGTATAAGCATATACCATCCAGAGTAAGGTTCCATATTTTTTTGAATCTTATTACTAAATATACAGTGCGGTTTTATTTGAAACTTAAAATTGCTTGCCAGTACTGGCCAATACTATAGTCCCTGCAATACGAAAAACGCCATAATTGCTCAAACTAATTACTTGTCTTTTTTGTGAATGCAATTGTATGAATATTCTGGCGTTCGGTAGTAATATACCTTCAGCCATGGAGTTGTTCAATATCTTACAAGCATTGACTAACTGCAGTGACGAATTTAAAGTACAAACTGACCAGTGGTTCAAAAGATTTTTTGTTTTGCTAAGAACGTGCCTGACTTCTGGCTCATGCCATGTGGCAATAGTTGCTCTAAAAACCAGTACTTTACAATGCGTTCTTGCTGATAAACGTGAACATATGGATGAAAATGAAGGAATTATATTCACAATAAAACAGATAAATAGATATATGGTTATATCTGATATATACTAATCTTTTGATATGCGCGACGGTTCTTCACACTCCACCCTGTATCATGCATCAACTTCTAATTTAAAACTAACTTATTGTTTGCTTCATTCTTGGCACGTACGATCAATGCCATCCACCCAGGAAGAAAGTGCGCTGTGTTCGTATCGTGGACAGGTTCTGACAATTATGTCTATCTTTTGTAACGGGTGTGCACTGGAAACTTATACGTTTGAGATTCATGAGCATTTTACAAGTGGACTGACGCTTACTACAAATTCGGATACATATATAGGGATATATATATATATATGGTTAACTTTACTGATTCGCTTGACATTTATGCATACATTTATGTATATACCTTACTTGAGTCACAATCTTCATATTAAATGACTTTGTTTACACCTTTGTTATATCGGATTGGAATTTTAAGCGTAGAGGCATTAGGGATTGCAACAACAATTGAATTATTTAAATTTTTCGTCGGAATGTTACAATATAACGGGGATATTGTACTAATATTAGTAAACATTGTAGATATATATTGTCAATGTTCAATATACCTGTGTAAAATAAAAAATACTGTCTCTGACATCAAGAGAGTATATATTTACTATGACGTAGAACGGCTAAAAATAATCACAAATGAAAATATTAATGCATAAAGCACGTCGTTTTAAGTTTCGACTGATTGCATTGTATAAAACACATTCATAAATGTGCACTTACATACTATGTTTACGGATATACATTTCCTTGAAATGAATCTAAATTTAAGATCTTAGAGAAGGAAGAGTAAGCGAGTAAAGGAAAACGCAAAAGGAGAAAGAAATATATCTTTACGCTCTCACATGCTTCATCTAAACTCCTGCTCACTCAGAAACCACAGGGGAAGAGAATTATGAAATCTATCAAGTTGAATTGTGCGTCTTAATGTCTCCTTCAGGCAGGAATATTTATGACCGTATTTAATTGCATCTTCCTCACAGAGAGCCTGCCATATATTTCATTTTTTGGATGTATATTAAATGTTTACTTTCTTTTCTTCAAAATTATGCATGTATAAATACATTACACCTCTTCCAAATACGAGAAGAATGAGGCGCTACTCGTTGTCGTTGCTAAAACTGTTTTCATGTTTGGTATTAAAACATACTAATGCATCCTTATATACTACACCTCTGCTGAACTCTATAACCATAAGTGTTTCAATGATAAGTGTTTATCTCTATATGTGGATTTACATTTACGTTTTCATGGAACTTTCATTAAGCACCTAGTGGTTGACTTATAACATGAAATGTGTGTTTTTGCTTTAGCTTCAGCCACTGGATTTTGATACATAACTCACGTTAAATCGCATATACATTAATTGTAGTAACTGGAAAAATGAATCTTTTCTTGAACATTTCCTTTGAAGTCGTTTTAAGAATTAGGGTAGAATGATTGATTATATGCACTGCTTGCTCTTTGTCCTTATGTTGAGAAAGCTTGGAGCAGTAGCATTGGATCAAAGCACTGAACCTTGTGGTGAAAGAATGAGAGTATACAAAATAGAAGTAAGCAGGTTTTGTTGTAACTCAACCCTCAGATACGACAAGTTTAAAAAGAATTTATGGGCAGTTGTTTTAGGATAATTAGGTAAAGCATGCTTCCATTAATATATTGCTAATATGCTAATATTCAAAAGCGTTATGGTCAAAACCGACGAACGAGGTTTTTTTGTTGTACAGAAACAACTGTGCAGATTACTGTAATTAAAGAGTTCTCGATTTTTCAAGTATACTTGATATGTAACTAGCACAAGATCAGTGGTAATTTGCATGTGCATGCAATTATTTCTGGAAGATTGATAAATGTCTTTGTATGTGATATTTGATGTGAACACGCTTCCCACAGTATAGGGAATATCCCGAACTCACGTACAGTAACCGCACGTACCTTTGCATGCTTAAGGGAATCATCCACAATTGAATATATTTTCAGCTCGCAGCCACTGGAACAAAAGCTTGTGCTGGGTGTTGGTATTGGATGGTAAGGTAATAAGTGAACTTTAATTCAATTCAATGAAAATGGAAACATCAATTACGTAAAAGCTCCAGGAAAGCAATACCCTTAGTTTCATGAGAGAGAATTTCTGGGGTGGAATAAGTGGGAATTGAAGACAGTTTTTTGTTCGATTGAAGAGTATATGTAAATATATAATATACACAAAAAAAGTCTGCAGAAAATTGATTCAGAGTTACGAAACAAGTATACGAGCCACAGCTATCATCTCAGACATTTATTCATTCTCATTCTTCATTCAAGCAAGATTTTCCCCGCTTTTATACGGGAGTATGTGACTAGAGAGATGGATGGTTGCATTATTGTATAAAGCAAAATTGTGTTGGAAAAATGTGTATATGCATACATACACATACTACAGTGATACTAAGCTTCCTTGTGTTCCCTGATGTCCTGGAAAGTTAAGAAAATTGAAGGTTGAGAGTGAGATTCTGGAGAGATTGTGCTTTGGAAGAGGGAGAAAAATCTTTTCTTCCGTATATTCTTTATCGATGATGATCACTATTTTTGTGTACACAATATACATCATCAACCTATCATACTTTTTGTGAGAAAGGCGAAGCTAAAAGTTGACTTTTCTGGCTGGGGTTTGCTCAATAAATAAGCGTCGGTTTTATATATTGGCTTGGGTTAGGTTGCCTACTTTATCGGCTGAGGGTAAGAAAAGACAGCCAAAATCACCCTTTCCTTGGCCCCTTGTCTCTGTGCCTTCCAAACGCAGTAGATACTCATGGACATGTTATTGCACCTTATACACATGCGTGCATATGAAAATGTATGCCTTCGTCTACATTTAGCATTTACTGTACGCTCATACATACATATAGGGAAATTGCATCATAGTGAGTGAATGAACGAGAGATCTCATAAATTTTCCATGTGATCGAAAAATTTATAACAAATCTTGGCTTTCGTATTGAATTACAAAGTTCCAGTCGAAAGTGATTTATGCTTCATGAGTACAGTATAATAATCAGTATGGGAGGAGATGTAAAAATACTCCTCTAGACATACTAGATACTATTATGCATTACGGTTTAGGATGTATATCCTTCGTTTTCAGGTACGAACGTTGTGTCTAAAAGTTTTCTTGTAATCAGTGTATTCGTTAAACTGTAGATTTTTTTTGGAAAGATTTGTGCGTTGTTACCCACCAGTTACGTGTGCGATTAATATGCTAGAAAAATATCTTCGTTAGGATAAGAAAACTTGCTTTAGCAGTAGGAATCTTGCATGGTAGCCATAAGGCACCAATACCAAAATACTAGCCAGACACGATGTATTGATGGAATCAAATTTATTTAGATGCAACTCACACTGATTATAATATAAATGGAAAAAATGTGCATATTGCTAATCAATGTGCTTTTATAAATCCCCCGGTGTCATCAGGTCGTTTGTTTCAACCTTGAACAATCCTTTTGAAATATTTTTGCCAAGTG
>JAQFZW010003447.1:0-12911 GCA_034687055.1 Heteromurus nitidus
CGACAGAGCAAGAGCGTAATAGTTCCTAGTGTGACTCCGCGCCGTGGTGCAAACCCTGCTCTAAAATAAATACAAAAAACATGTACCTGTGCAACAAGGCTACTTTAGATGAAAACAGCACATCATCGCCAAGTCCAACTGCGCACTCGAATCCACGGGAAAATCTGACTCTGACTTTCGTTAGCTAGAAAATCCATTACTTTATCTCCATAGGGTGCTTTGAAGAAAATCAAAACATTTTGTACGCAAAGATTATGCACACCATTCAGCCGCTTCTTATACACGATTCACCATTTTTACATACATATAAATCATATTCCTGAGCTGGAAGAGCACTAAAGCCAGCTCAGCTGCACCGTTAAAGAGCAAGCCTCGCTGCGTATAAGCGCACGTACATTTTCAGTAAATCAATTATTTGGTTATCATAGATAACAACAAATCTCTTCCCGACGTTTTCTCAGTTTATTTTGGGTATGACCAATGAGAACTAAAGGAAATTCACAATAAAATGAAGAAATTGACTTTAGCATGTAATAGACGGAAAACCATATTCATAAAGCATAAAGCCGAGATATAGTAAATACAAGAGTTTTCTTGGAACGGACTTTTTTAAGGTGAAATTCATTTCATCTTTAACCTTCAGTCTCTAAAGTCATCATTTCAACTTCTGAAAAATAGTTTCTCAATTTTTGTGGAAATCAAACAAATTGGAAATCTTCACCGTTGCTGTAGTAGGTAAGCAGGGCTCAAATTCTGAAGTCCAAAATATAAAATATTTCTTCAGAAAGAATTGAGCATCACATAACGTAGGGAATATTTTCTGATTGGGCGTATTTCGTTTTCAGCACGATCCTCATCCCTCATACGAGTAGTGATCTACTTTAACTTCCTGATAATTCCTGATAAGACACTGATAATTGGCACTTTATGTGGTAAGCAAAACAAAAATACAGAAAAGCATCACGTTGAGGAATGTTTTGTGAAAAGTGCAAGTGCAACAATTCGTGTCTGCTCATGTGCTCATACTAAAATGCAATCCATATTTGTTGCATTTTATAGCCATCTTGGTCTTGGTCGAAATTCTGGTTTGGTGGCTTCATCAGGAATCGCGCAATCACTGCAGCTACGTGCGGTCGTCTTTCCTGTCTGCATCTGAGGATCTGCTCCATCTCATCTCGGGACATCTACGTCTTTTTTCTACCTTACGCCGGTCAACTTCAACTCGGCCCTCATCTCATTTAACCCCTGCACACCGTGATAAACGTGGTCTTCTCTTTTGCTGCAAATTGCATCTTTTGGATCACGGTATGCTACAATCTAAAGTGTTGGGGTGACTGGTCTCTATCTCTCTATTATAAGTAACTTCCCATATTTACTCTCGCAAGGTACTAGCCCATTGCAAGGCAATTCCTAGTCCTTTATCACCAGTGGTCATTTACAACCTCAAGGAGGTGACCAATCATAAAGGGAATTGTCCACGCTCATAAATTCACCATCATTATATTTTTATTCTTCTTCTTCTTGCCTTTTCTATTAAAAATAATAATTTAGACTATACCTTGCTCTGGCCCTTGAACAAAGTGTAAATTTTACGAATTCACAGAGGCCGGAGATAGCACTCCTGTACAAGTTCCCGAAAACTGGGCGGACTTTAGTTGTCCCATTTCAATAAAAGGGATTCGATATTTTCAGCAGAAGAAATAACGAAACTTGCGAATTCCCAGTTGCTTAATTCCAATTTACAATTAAACGTACAATTTCCCAGTTTTCGGAGGCTTCACTAAGTCACATGACGTTTCAATATTAATTTTAAGTTTAGTTAAGAACCGTGATCACGGAAAGAGCTCCCTAGGTTAATATAAATTCTAAACCCATCAATTCAAATCTTTACATAACTATCTCATGAGTTTTCACGTCAAGTTACGTTCATCAATAAAACCTTGCTCTTAAATCTCAATAGCGGATTTCTTTGACTACACACTTCGATTATTTCCGGGTTATTGTGTACTTGATTCGCACCAACAAAAATTATAACAAATACTTTTAGCTTCATTTTGAAGGATTTTCAGTTTTTACTGTGATACAGGGAACACTGCACAGGGTCCATTGCAACTCCGAGTTCCCTCTCCCAGTGCTTAGTCAGAAGTCCAGAGATGTGCTCACGTGCTTACATAAAATGTGAACATTGATTCACCAACGTAGTTAGGCAGTCAGATTTGATGTTTCTATTTTGACTAAATTCAACTTGACGACTTTGTTTCAAAATTGATTACCAAACAAATTATTTATTACGCCCAAGGAAATCGTGAACTGGTCAAATAAAACCCGTTGTCAGACGCTTCACCAAATCCACTTTGCCTAAACGATCGCCCACCCAAAACCATTTTACCAAATTCAGTACACCAAACGATAATTCGCCAAACACATTTTACCAAATTACAAATTCACCAACCAATCAAACTTGCCAAATTACATATTCACCAAACACTTATTTTTCTTTTCAGTTTTGGATATTTTTAACGCTTTCAAGTAAAACTTAACATTGCTACAATGCAATGGGTCAATATTTTAATATACTCTGCTTTCGGAATAAAAAAGTAGTTCATAGCCGCGGCTTGTAACATGTTACCATAGTAACTCTTTTAACTCAATGTTGCTATAATGTTCAGCCACGGCTATGAACTACTTTCTTATTCCGAAAGCAGAGTGGTCACGCTATCATCATACTTTTAGTGTAAATACTTTCGATATTTCAAGATGGTATATATTATTTTTATGCATAAAATCGATATCAAATTTCACTACTTAGATCATGAAGGCATAAATACGGTTCGAAATTGATTTTAGGAATATGCAGGTGTTTAGAACAGTATTATATTCTTCGATCATTGCTTTCAAACGCACTATTTGGTTCTCCCGAAACTTTTGATCACTTTTAAGTGTATCTATGCCTTGCAATCGCGAGGGGTGGCTACGATTGAACTTGGGGATCATTTTGTGATGCCATCCTTCAGCACTGCTGTTCGTTCTGGGGACTTTCTCCATCAACCTTTCATAACAATTCCAATGTGGAATTTGGAACATTACTTCGTCATACGTATGCCAGATATAATATTCATTGATATATGATAATATATTTCTTTCATCTGAACCTGGTACATAGTTCCTCAAGAGTTTTGGTGAGGTCTAAGTGAACCTGTCATTGTATATAAACCGAAGGCTTTTAATTGTGGCCATAATGATATATTAATTGGATTCGTGAAAGAACAGAGCACTAAATTTGTATATGCCTCAGCGGAAGACAAATGATACGTGGATCCTCCTAGCCCTAGCTAATGAAATGATCTTGGAGTCTAAATGTACATGCAAAGTGATTGCATTTGAGCATTTCAGGGATTGTGTACAAGTTTTGTTTTTCGGATATTGTAAATAGAATAAGTAATTCAGTTCAATCTTAAACATGAAACAAAGTCTCTCTAATGATTTAGTGTTCATGATAAGAATATTTTGGCGAATGTATAGTTTGGTGAAATGGATGGGTTGGTGAATTTGTTTTTTGGCGAGTTTGGTGAATTTGGCAAAGAATCGTTTGGTGTATTTTACGTTTGTGACGAATCGTGTTGCGATTGCGAAGAATCTTTTGGTGGAGAGTCGTGGAACCAATAAAACCAGCTAATGTAGCTCTTCGACAATAGTCTGCACCATCAAAATCCTTTCGATCCATGTGGACGTCCGCTTTAGGAAATTATTAATTGACAACAAAATGCTCTTCGTGTTCTCCACACAATATATGAGAAAAGCCAAAGCCAAGCAGAATAAATGGATATAAAAGACGACAAGAATGTTATCTCCGAGGGAGATTTTCTTTGGAAAATAACGCAGCTTCCCCTCTTGCACAATATACTCCCACTCCGCTATTCTCTCGAACCATTCCCTCCATTTCAGATCGAGTGCTGATTCAAACAAGGCGCGGAAGGTTTTCATAAATATTTCCGACGGGATTGGAACGTTTTGGAAGTGCCAACTTGTAAATGTGTTTCCAAACCCTTCCTTGCTGGTCGTTACATCGCTGACCTCCAAGTTGCGACTACTTCTATATCCCTGCAATCGATGATAAACTGTGCGAACTGTTTTGTACGTGTCCAAATAAGCTGTCCTCGTGCACTTCGACAATTCTCGGAAATAATACTCGAAATTGGACATTAAATCCAATTCCAGGCTATTTTTGGGTCTGTACAGCAACCGTTGGAAGAGAGATACCTGCTTTCTTGAGAAAATGCTCGAGTTTTGAAGGTACATAAAAGTGTCTAATTTAGTCACCAATGACCCCTTCGGCATATACAATCGCTTTTTGTTGTTAGCGAACACGAGCTCACTCAAATTCTCTACGCCATGTATCGAACTATCAAATGGGGAATAAAGTGTAAATTCTCCCTCAAGAATTTGTCCAAATGTGTTCACCCTGTTCAAAGTGGTTCCCGGAGCGGTCAGTTGTTGAATAGTTCTCGCTTCGTAGCATTCCTTCAAAATGATCATCATTAAGATCCACCCCCCAAACAATACTCGGAATTTATGAATAACGTTACTACTTTGTGTTAGAAGCAACCTGTATACGACAAACAAGTCTCCAAGTTGTGCTCCCGTTGTTCGACCTCTTCCCTTTTTCCTCCGTTGTATTCTGCCCTTAATAACAAATACGTAGCTTCCTGTGAACAGGCCAGTTGTAAGGAGCGCTCCCCAACTGGAAATGTCAAACGCCCCAATGTAACCTGCCATCGAAAGTCTGCTCGCCTTTTCTGGTGGAGCGCACGTGACAAAGTGCATCGAAGTTTGGGAGCTTTTAGCAAAATACATCTGATTAGAAATAAATGCGCCATCAATGACAAACTGGAGGGCGTAACCGTGGTGGCCCGGCGGTAATTGATTCGAACTCAAAATAGGCAGTTGAAGGCTTTCGTATAAAGTGGAAATTAAAATCGTTGTTTCGTCTAAATGTGGTTGAGTATTTCTCGAGAAATTAGAGAAATAGAAATTAGTAGGAGGAGGAAACATCTTATGGAACTCCGAGTTGTTGTTGTAACATGATAAATTGTGTCGCAACCAGCCCCAAAGACGACTAAATTTTTTGAAATTATTCCCCTCGAACCTGACGACTGAAGTGATATCAGAGACGCTATCTGGAACCTCGACGATTGTGTACAAGTTCTCCGCGATGAGAGGGTGAATAATATTCTCCCCTTGTGGGTACGGTCCAAGTCCATTTCCACCCTTGAAGTATTGGAGGAGCATGTCCCTGAAGTGATCCACCATGTAGACTTGCTCAACAACGTAGTGTGGATCCGTTGTTTGTTTTCCATGTCGAATAGGAAATATGAGGTCGGTTCCAGAGAAAGCATTAACCAGCTGGTTTGGTTGGTTGCGTAAAAGGTAATATCGAATAATCTCAAATGTGAAGAAGGTGTCGTCCATCAGGAAATTCTTAATTGGGTCCGCGGCTCCGCTCATTGGCGAATACTCAAAGTCCTTGAGTTTCTTGACGATAATACGGAACTGGAAGGAGCGCGAGCTCGTGTAGTGCCATGTTGATTGGGATGTTGAGAGTTGAAGCCGATAATCTAAATGAGGGTCGAAGAGGGGCAGAGCCACTCTAGGGTTATCCGAGTATGCGCCGAGGGAATGTATCCAATGCGTGCAAAATGGTGGTTCCACAAACACCTGAGCGGAACAGGATCTTCTTGGCGGCGGCGTTGTTCGAAATCCGAATTCATTTTGCCCCAGTTTCGGGAAATCACTGCAGCCATCATGAACATCAAACCAACGTCTGCAGTGAAGATATTTGTCGTTCTTGTAACGGTGGTAAGTGCGGTTGCAAATCTGTGGAAAGGAGAATCTCAGCGAAGACATTATGAGAGGAACCGTCCAAGGGAGCAAGTGGTAGGCATCCTCATCCTCCTCCTCGGTTTGAGAACCTCCTTCCATATCAAGTACTGTCGCGGTTGACTAGATACAAGAAGTGCAAATTATTTAACCAATTTACGATATAATTCATATAGGCTTGCTTCAAATTATTTGAATACACACACGTATCTACCTTTGCGGATTTAAATTGTATTGAGACGATTTGGACGGTGCACTCCCTGAATATCTCCAGCTGCTTGTTCAAATCCAACCAATTCGTGGAAACTGCGGGTATGTTTCCGTTGCACTTGCCGAGGGCCAAAAAAATGAGAACTACCCAAGTACCCATTTTTGGGATTGCAATATTGGGAAATTGTTTAGGATTATAAAGTTATGCGACTGTGATTTCAATCGTGAAAAAGGGGAAAATTAATGCGTTGGTTCTCAGACAAGTTTTCAATCGTGGTTTGTGCCAAAAATAAATAACATTCGTTAAATTGTAACTTGCGATTTTATGAGTTACTTAAACAATTTGCAAATGAAGGTTAGCTCTCGCTTTTCGAATCTAACTAAATTTTGTTAAATTTTTTTTAGATTTTAAGAGAGTTAAACTGGTGGTAGAAACACGACCGACCAACTCTTCAAAAGAGTGTCTAGACGTAGCTGAATTCTTCAAGTTTGACATTATAGCTGCCGTTGTTGTAGCTAAAACTAGGTTTATTTGCTAAGCATAATATTCTGAAAACTACGTCGCATTTTTAAGTGTAATCAATACTTTCGACGCCTTTCTCACTAACTTGTCTTGCCTCGCCGGAAATTGATTTCTTGAATCTAATAAACACCATACTTTTTATTTTTCACGTTTTAACATGCTGAGGATATACCATGCTAAAGTACGTTTAAACAAAGGAAATTGTGGTGGTTTATATTGGATTCCACAGGACTCAATCTCTTTCGACCTATTAAAATGTCACGTAGGACAGCCATTCTCTCTCAGCATATATTTTTCTTGCTGAAATTATATTGAATCGATTAAATTTAAAACGTGGAGTAGCTGTTTTGGTTTTGAGAGAGATTTCCAATGTTATTGTGACGATTTTTATTTTGCAGATGAGCACAAATCATCTTTTATTGAACACCCAGAATCAAGTAATAAATTGATATCTTTTAGCTGAAAAGATCAAAATAAAATCTTTGTGCAAGTCGTAAATTTGGTCCGCCGTTGGTTTTTACTTGGCACAAGCGTCCTTACACTCCTTCTCAGTTTCAAATCTGTTCAGGTTTCCTTCACAACCTCCATAGCCAAACACTTCACACTGCTTCTTCTCGCTGTTGTACCACCACGCCTTGATGCTCGCCATGCAGGGGCCTTCCTCCTTCGGTTGTTTGCAGGCGTCTTCAAATGATGTCAAAATTAATTTTAACATTTTTTTACATAAAAAATACTAAATTTAAGAAAGTGGAATTTTTGTTACCAAGTCCGCCAGCAGATGCTTGGAAGATAACCCCCAAAATGAGAGCGAGAAGAGGGAAGATTCTGAAGAACATCTCTGCGGTTATTTGTTTCTTCTCGTTTTTTAAAAGTTGATTCTGAACAAGTTGCTCTCTTCAGTCTGATGAAGACATAGGCCTGCCTTTGTTCTATATTCATAAAACAGCATGCATGAATTTACGATGAAGAGAAATTGCTCAATTACACACGTTAATCATAATCTTCATGAAATTTCATTCGTCGTCAGACCTCTCTCAAAGTGATATACTTAATTGGGAATAGGTGACCTTGAAATCAATTTAATTACAAGATATAATTTTCCAAGCAATTCTTTGCTATTTCTTTTGCATTTACTTCATCGGAAGTGTAGAAAGATACTTACATTTATTTATATATTTTAAGTGATGTCATGATGTCAAATGAACTAAAATAATTTAATTGAAGTGTTTAATAAAACGATTACCTAGTTTAATTCCCGCTTATAATTATGTGACACGTCTAGAAATTGTTATGCTACGGTGTGATTATATTATAATTGGATATTGTTCATCGGTTTGTTTTTGAAGTCGAAATTCCACGTGAACATGTAGCTCAAACACCGACATCGATAACTTTTGATCGCTGTCTCGTCATTTGCCACAGTTGGGACTTCAACTGACTGTAGCAAGCTAAAACGATCTGACAGAATTGAAAAATGTTATTTTAATTTGTAGTTACGCGTAATATTGCTATGATTTTATAGTTCGATATCATTTGTAGACGAGACATGTGTGAGGCTCCGTCCATGTAAAGTCGATACAATTAAACCAAATATAAAGCGCATAAACAAAGAAATGGAAAATATCAATTGAAAATTTGAAGGCGTAATAAATAATTTGCTGGAAGATTTATTTGGAGACAAAGCTCAAGTCGAGCCAAAACAAAAACATGAAAAATCTAACTGCCTAATTTCGCTGATTTATAAATCGATGCTCAAATTACATTTTATGGAAGCACGTGTTCATCACTGAAGAATACTGATTACGCCAATCAGGAAGACATTGCCAGAAATTTATTGAGAAATTATATCTTAACGAATTGATTTCATGGTTATGTTTTCGCAATTATATCGATTTGACGGCCACGAGACGTATATCAAATTTATTGAAGGTCATGTATGTATGTATATTTGAGAAGGAACAGTGCCATTATGACACTGCCCAGCTATTGAACCCGAAGGTTATTATAGTCTCTCTATTGAAGGTCATAATTACCACGTGCAATTGTGAAACTTATCTTCGTCGTTAACACATGCGGTGGTCTTCAATGCACAAGTTCGAGATATAAATAGAGCCAAGTTGGGTTCTTGGCTTCATCAGACTGAAGAGAGCAACTGGTTCGAAATCAACTCAAGCAAGAAAAGATAATCAAATCACACCCGCAAAAGGATGTACTTCCGAATCTTCGCCCTTCTCGCCGTCATCTTGGCCGTGATCTTCCAAGCATCTGCTGGCGGACTTGGTACCTTAAATTCCACATTTTTTAGGTTTTATAATTTTTAATAGAAAGCACTCGAATTAATTTTAACATCTGCCATAGACGCCTGCAAACTACCGAAGGAAGAAGGTCCCTGCGATGCGAGCATCAAGGCGTGGTGGTACAACAGCGCGAAGAAGCAGTGTGAGGAGATTGACTATGGCGGTTGTCACGGAAACCTGAACAAATTTGATACTGAGAAGGAGTGTAAGGACGCCTGCGCCTAGCTGAAATAAACAACGGAGAAAAAATTTACGATTTCCACAAATCACATTTATTTGGTCCTTTGAGCCATAATTCAATCGAATCTATGATTTGTCCTAAAGAATAAAAAATGTTTTTTAAACTATGTGCTTTGATGTTGATACATCCTATTTAAAAATACGATTTATCAACTTGGAAGGGTGTGGCTCCAAAAAAATCCCACCACCAAGAACAATATCTCGCTCGAACTTTTGAATTTAAGATTGAAGTCTGTTAATTAACTAGCCAATACGACCACGAGAGAAAACTTATCCTTTTCAAATTCAAAACGTTTCCTGGTCCAAGGACAAGGATATATAGCTCCAAACTTTTATTCCAATTGAGATTGGCGCAAATACGCTGGTTACACTGGCTATGTTCTTTGAATACCTGCATTCGGAATGTTCCGGAAATACATTGTTTGCTGGGCACGTCTGAACTTCCTCTGCACTTTTGATTTGGGAAGTGTTCTTGAAAGTGCTTGTGAAAATACAATCCGGAACGTTGGGCACATGTTCCGCAACATTTTTCAGTTGCGGAACATGCAGAGCTGGTGTAATTGAGTTAGCGAGCCGCCTCGAGCCAAGCAAAATATTTTAAATATTTTAAAATAAGTTTAATGTGAATTTTCCGCAGGCGGAGTTATTTTTCACAATTGCATAAGTGAGTGAGTAATCCCAATGCTATAAATGATCAAATCGTTAGGTAATAAAATTTAATGTTTCTCTTTCCATTTTGGCTTAACTTGATGTTTGTCACGAACTTGACCTTCACCAGACAATTTATTTTATGCTTGTAAATTTTCCACTAGTTGCGCACTTTTGATTCAGCGCACCCAAACACATTTTTCGGCTGGTTATATGCCAGATAAAAATAAGCCAAAATGGCTACTCTTTAAACCATTTGAAAACTTCGACTTAATTGTTAAGGAATTCAATTCAAGAAATTAATTTTTCTGGTTTGTTTATTAAAAACAACAAAAAGTTATATTGATTACATTGAATTAAAGCTCAAAACATCAAAATAAATTTCGTCCTTGAAGTCATCTTTTTGCTTCATTACTTCGTCTCGCAAGCTCCCTCGCACAACTTCTCGTTCTCGAACATGTTCAGGTTTCCAGCACAACCGCCCCAGTCAAACTCCTCACACTGCTTCTTCTCGCTGTTGAAAAACCACTTCTTGAATGCACCCTTACAGGGGCCGGCGTCTTTCGGTTGTGTGCAGGCGTCTAAAAATGATATCAAAATATATTTTAGAAAAACGGAATAATACTCCAAAAATTATATTAAAACATAAGTTTAGTTACCAAATCCGCCAGCAGAAGCTTGGAAGATAACCGCCAAGATGAGGGCGAGAAGGGGGAAGAGTCGGAAATACATCCTTGCTGCTCTGATTTATTTCTCTTGTCTTGTTTGAGTTGATTCGGAACCAGTTGCTCTCTTCAGTCTGATGAATACTCCAACCCGACTTGGCTCTATTTATATCTCGAACTTTTACGATGACTGCCTTCACGACAAAGATAAATTTCACAATTAAACGCTTTAATTATTGTTTTCGTCACATTTTAATTGTGTTCTGAGTCATTCTGACCTTCTTCAAATGGATATATTTGTTATAAGATTACCTTGAAACCAAATTCGATGAAGTAATACCTCAGTGTGTTGTCATAGTCCTCATTGTCTTACGCAACATTCTAGAACGTTCCAAACGAGCTTCCATAAAATAAACATTGATTCAACAACGGCAGTAGGTAATTTAATGTTTCCTTTTGATTAAAAGCTTGAAAAACTTTGTCTCGATCTTGGCCTTGAAATAAATTTTTCACTGAAATCTTCCACTTGTCACATATGTGTCGCAAATATTTCCACTCCGAATGACATCATACGTATCATTTTGAAAAAAAATTCTGTATCCTTTCGATTGAAGTTGCGAAACTTTTGTAACCCATCACCACCAGTATCACAGCCAGCAGAGATACACAAAGAGAAGCGTCAGAAGTAGGATTAAATGAAGGAATTGAATAATGTGGATGAGTTGTGGTGTATTTCAATATCATACTCGAAAATGACCTGGATCAAAATTACAACGAAATCCAAAATCTTACAAAAAAGATTAGTCCAGATTTTTTACAAAATTTGTAAATGCATAAAAATTGTTATATGAGCCTGTACCAACATCAAATATTTGATGTTCTCGTTTCGTTGGTTTTCATTCATTTCCGAATTCTACGAACCAATAAAGTAGATGAACAAAATGGTTCGTGGTAGATATCCTAAATACTGCTGGACCTCACGAGATGAGAACGGAATGGCAAGTATATAACATAAAAACGTAAAGTATTGTTTGGATTGAACAAACTTTGTTTTGGAAAGATATCCGCAAATAACACTTGTCAATATTGAAAAATACAAAATCCTGATACGCAAATTCTTCCAGGAAAAGTGTGATATGTGAGCTGGCTTTCAAAAGCCACTCGCTAACCCATCTTGCAAATACAAACAACCTTGTTGTGTGTTCATATTATGTCATATGATTATATAAGTATGACCAAATGAGTAAGTGGCCAAGATTTTTACTTTTGAGTTTAAATCCATTCTTTAGTTATTCGACCAATCCTATAAATTTCTAAATGAACAACATATTATTCATTGATGGTTACGTATATATTCAGATAACGCGAACATGAATATTTTGTCAAAGTTTGTGCATGAGTTAATCAGACCTTCAATTGAATCAAAATGGAATTGATTATATATTTTCACATTTAGTTACAAAGCGCAAGTATTGGTGCTTTGACGTGAGCAGTTGAGCATTGCATAAGTGATAATTTTGCGCAAACGGAATTGTATTGTAATTTTAATTTGGGAATGACAGATTTGATCTTCACAAAATAATTGAAAATATGCACCCATATTAAAATGTTTTATCAGCTTGGTGAACATTCTCGGACAACATGTTTAATCACATCCCGTCTGATTTACATTTGGGAGATAAGGACGACCGTGAACCTGAACGCGAAAGTCAACAGCTGCGTTTGCCCAAAAAATTATCCCAGTTAGTTCTTGAATACTGCCAGTGGTGAACTAATATTTTTTATAACGAATATTACGTTCACAACATAGATTTTGACCCGTACAACTGTCTTTACTTCAAGATGGATATTCCGACTCAAGTGAAATGTACACTTTGCCAGGAACTTCCTGCGAAAGAAATATTTCATTGCAAGAGCATGCATATATTTTGCGACTCGTGTCTTCAAACCACAACTTCGTGTCCAACTTGCAGCATATCACTTGTTGAGCGATTTCGACACCTGGCATTCGAGTCGCTTTTGGACGCGATGGATTTCAATTGTGAAAACAAGTCGCTCGGTTGCAAAGAAGTATTCAAACGAGGAGAGCTGAAGGAACATTCCACAAGCCATTGCGAATATGGGTTAGTCAAGTTTCCAAAACTAAGTAATATATTCTATATATAACGTTAATAATGTCTCTCCCATTTCAGTGGCAAGGTGAGCTCACTGTGCAAGGAAATTGGGTACGACTCATGTTCTTTCCAGTGCAAGTCCAGGCAGATCGATTCGATTGTGACTCACTTTGAGGAGAAGCATAAAGCCACTCTAATCACATCTTCGTCTACGAATATTCATTACGAAAATTTCAGCAGCATAGTAGCAGGCGTAAATGAGTTGGGATCACACTTGTTCATTTCCGGGTTGGCAACCCGGAGGGTTGCTAAAACACCAAGCCAACCCGGAAGCCAA
>JAQFZW010003448.1:0-12911 GCA_034687055.1 Heteromurus nitidus
GTTCGATTCTCAATTACTGCCGCGGAGAGCGTGATGACGAAACAGGAAACACGGGAACTATTAAACGCAATTGAGACTGAGATATTAGCACTTCGCCAAATATAATAATTTCTCACTAACAATACCTATAACCAGAAACTTTAAATTGGTATTCCATTCTTTCTCAAATTGTTGTATTATTATTGTGGACTATTATTATATTATTAGTAGTAATATTATTACGGGAGTTTATTAAGAAATTCGGACCTTAATTAAAAGTGCATAGATTGGTGGACATGCTTACATTGATATTTGGATTGGATATCAACATTCTAAAAATAAAATTGGATAGAACTTTTTATCTAATATAGAAATTATTATTATATTAGCATTTACAATGCGAACGAATTCGGACTGGAACCCAATTACTCAAAGCTTCAGTTGAACAAAAAATTCCGAAAATTCCCCTGGTTTGCGTGCTGGCTGGATGTTCCTATCCACCCATCCACCGCCTACACAATTAAATGTTTCCTAGTTGGGGCTGCCTCGGCTAACAAATTGTTTGGCAAATGGGCAATCGCATTTATCGACATCGCCCTCTCCTTGTTGTTTGCCGTGAGTGTGAGCGTCATCTGGATTTGCTTTCGTGTTCGAGGGAACAACTTGGAGTAAGTCATATGTTTGATTGATTGATTGATTGATTTATTTAACGTGTAAAAATGTATCAGTACACATTGACTTTACAATCCCTGTGTTTGCCAGCATAGCCTGGCTCACCTTGACACAGCTTGACACACAGCTTGACCAGGGTTTTTGCGATGACGATGATTGTCATGCAGGTTGCTAATATTCCAAACTCGTGTAGATTATGTGGATTTCTAGCTTCTGCTCAAAATGTTCGGTTAAGGAGACAGGCCGATGCATTGTAAAAGTAGGTTGAAGGAATATAGTGTTGAAAATAGACGATGAAGCTGACAATCTCAACTTTATTTATTTTTGGTCCGTGAGAAGTACTCTGACTCGACAAGACATAAACTTTTATTGTCCATGAAGGGACAAAGTCGAAGTCAGAGTCGAAGATGGGATGGGATAATTCCACGTGCTATTTTTGCCCTTTCCTCACACTCTTGTGTTTTTGTTTTAGATAACTTGCAGTAAATGCAAGTGAGCAAGACACTTTGCTCTTGGAATGTACATTTTGTATGCTAAACATACACATAAATTTACTGGATTCGTATTTTGCATTGCATGAATGTATGTACATGAATATTTTTACTTTCAGTTTCTTTTGGGTAAAACAGTCATTTTCCCATAATAAACTGAAACTTCGGTTCCAGCATTCAAGGAGTTTTGTCACAAATTGATTTCCCCATGAAATGCATATCCAATCATGAAAACTAAAACTATGATAAATGAAAACTATGATACATAGCACTCGTGTGAAACAAGTAACAGCAATTGCACCATTCGGTTTAAATAGGGGCCAGTCGTCATTGACGGGAGTCGGTTTGCAGCGGAGAGCGGACTACTTTTCCGAAATGCTGTTCAGATGCATTGATACCGTTCTTATAATTCAATTTTGAATTTAAAAAGGGAATAACATTTTGAAGACATTTTTACCACTTTAAATCACAACCAATCATTTCGGAAATTTAGTATGAAATCTTATCAGCCACGTGGTCTGCTCAGGGACAGATTTTCCTTCCAGCAAATTTCCAAGTTTTACGAGCAAGAAAAGACAAGCGAATACCAAAACGATAGGCTAGGGGGTCCCTCAGTAGACGAGGGAGATTATGAGCAGAGTTCAAAATTTGCATAATTTGCATCTTGACACAATGGACTACTGTTCACTTATACTGCGTAAACTAGAGCAAAAAATGAATATGAATTCGGAAACCCGGAAAATGTCCATTGCATCTTGCATCGTATTTTGGATTTTTCGTCCTATTTTGGATTTTAAAAGAATTTTTGGGATTTTTTTGAATTCTTTTTTGAATTTTTGCATCCTATCTTTAAGTCAATATTCGACATCATTTAACAACAAAATAATTAAATCTTTTTGATCCTTTTTTGATTTAAATGCATCTTTTAGGAGGTCCGAATCGCAACTTAGTTTGCACTCTGATTATGAGACCTTGGCACTTCTGTCCACTTCGAGCTGAAAATAGCTGTATTGAGGAACTCGTTAACTGGAATGCTTCCCTCTGACGATTGGCACGATTCCCTTTGAGCAATATTTGAGCATTTCCGAGCTTCCCCACTCAACATTCCAATGCCCATGCCAATGCCTCAAATCCAGTGTGACGTTGGATTCAAATCTTCCAGAGTCGAAAGTGGATTCAACACTGCCTGATCATGATGACGCAACTGGAAACCCCTCCAATTCAAGTGGGAGCAAAAATGTTGGTATTGCTTCGTCAGGAATCACGAGAAAATAGGTAACCCGGAACGAAAGAGGAAAAATCTGTAAATGTTGGCCTTGTTTTGTTGAAAATGAGCAGAATTTCGCAACTAAAATTTTCACTCTGGATTTAATTAGCTCAAGTAGGATTTATTACTCAAAGAGAGATATAGATAGCGCCGGTTGTTTCATCATAATTGTGCTTTCCTTGTTTAAGAAGTCGTTATAATAGAAGTTGTAATAATATTACTTTAGTTGTATTCAATAACTTTGAAATTGAGGTTTCTAGTGATTTCATCAAGTCGTAATCTAAATGGCTCTGACGCAGGCTGCTGAATTTCAGAAAAATACGAAGCTCGTTCATTAGATTATTTTTGTTTTGCGATATATTTCGCAATACTTGGAGTTTTTTGTTGAATAATAAGAACCCACAAGAATGCGTTGCATTCCAAAAATAAAATTGTAACTGGTGAATATCTCTGCTTTCATTGCTATCTTTGGTTATAAACACTTAAAATTTGGTTATTATTTATAGGCTATATATGATTTACTGCTCACCAATTATTATCGTGTGTATACATAGATTGTATTGTAGTAAAATTAATAAATAAAATTATATGATCAGCTTTGCAAATATATGCTAAAAAGCTAAAACAAAACATGTGACATAAACATGCGTCTCAAAAACAAGATTTACAATGCCTGCTTGCGGCAACTTTTCTGACGTATTAAGTATCTTATCTGTTTACTTCACACGAACCCGGATTAAGATTAATTACAATGATGTTGCGCGCAACATGAGCTTCTTATAATGAGGTGATCGAGAACTTAGATAGAGTAAATCAAGTCCCACCATTACTCCCACGAACAACATACAAAGTATTAATCTGCTTACAAAAAATATCATGTCTTTATTGAATTGTTTCCTAAATGATCCCTGCTCTACATCGATTCCTGCCAATGGAAAGCACCAGAACATTCGCAATTTTTCTGGGGTCTAAAATGTATATAAGGTTTGTTGTGCAATGACATGCACAATTCATTTCATTCCAGGAATATTTCCTTGGCGAACCGTAAAATTTACAGCCTCTCTCAACTTGTTCACGGTTCCAAATATAAACTCTAAAAACTATTCGTCTTTAAACTTCAATTAATGTAGCTTTCAATTTGAGTGAGGAAATGAGATTTTGTCCTTCTGCCTAATTACCACAACATTTTTAACTGACTTGCATTTATTTATCACTAGGGCTTGAGATTTTATGCAAAGCATATTTATAACGGGTTCTCTGGGGCTCCATGGGTTTTGCATGCTAACATATCGATACCACTAAAAATCATACCGTTTGTACGCGACTTGTTGTTGCATATTTTGGAGTTTCAATGCATGCAAACTGCTTGTGCAGTTGCATATTTTGCCTTGTTAGTGCATGCAACCTATACACAAGGGAATCGTGAGTTTTTTTCCACATAAATAGACTAACAGATAACTAAAAACTATGTAAAAAATGAAATTATGAGTCAACTTTTATCTCAGTACAATCACACTCACCAAAAAGTCAGTAAAATAAATACATGCGCTTGATGCGCTACTTAAAGTCATACGACGGACACAGCAAATATATTTTGTGTGTTCGTCCCTTTCTGAATCTGAAAGATCGTTCATTTATTTCGAACACATTGAAGTTCTTTAATTCTATTTAAACAATACCAAACCAAAAGTGTGCACAATTTATCATTCATATTTTGAAATCAATATCAGTCGAAGCTCCTTTGTCCACATACATACTGCATTGGTGCGGCATTGCTTCGTACTGTAGCCATATCTCAATACTATTTCACCTTGTGTTGAATTTATATCCGTGTGCCAGAAACATGACATACCAGTAAAGAGGTGAAACCGATATTAAAGCACGTTATCGAAATATTCGTGCCTTGCAAGTTTTGACTGCATGGATCGAGCTGCGAACATTGACTGCCAACCAAAAGTGATAAATGTCAGGGTCGGTTTGTCTTCTGTAATTCTTGCGCAAGTAAGAATTGCGCAAGCAAATCTTGCCAGAAAAATACGTAACCTGCAGCAAAACAAATGTATATCTGGGAATGCTATATAAAACAACTCTGCTCTCTTCGTTTGTTCGTGGTCAACAAAAGGAGCAGAATTTCACAACTAAAAATTCAACATTAGTATTAAATATGTACTTTGAAGCAGAATTTCCAAGTAATTTGAAAAGTAGTTAAGTTTGAATACATGTTAGAACAGTGTAAAAGGAGTGTCCTTAATTTTCGATCATTTTTGGTGATTTTTTAATTATTTTTCGAAGTTTCAGAACATTTTAATAGCAATTATTAGACATTTTCGGGAAACTTTTAGAAATTTTGAAACAGAAACTGCTGGATTTTTAATACAGAATTCAAAATATGCTACGAAAATAACACTTTTTTGTGCAATTTTGTAAAAGGAGTACAGAGAGTACATTTTAGTCCAAAAGTAGTACAAAGAGTATCTACATGTGGACTTTCGGGAGGAGAGGCGTTCAAAAGGAGTAGAAAAGAGTACGGATGGTGAGCGTGATTTATGGTAATGAAATATTTATTCATTATGGCAATAAGTATGAAATATTGACAAATATATATGTTAATTCATTATTCATTTAATTATAATTAATTTAAAAATTAAAAACTTTATATCGTGTTAATGATTTGTATTTTTTGATGGCATTCGTGTATGTCTACCCTTTCACCGCATTTTCACAGTTCTCACTCTTATTTTCAATCGACGCCTCCACCCAAAGCGTATAAAAATACAAAAGGCTTTGAGCCTTTGAAGGTAACTCAAACAGAATATTTTGACAACTTGATATGGGGGGAATGCTTCCCAGACAAACGCCGTTATCGGCAATGCCATGAACATGGCGTAGACAATAAACACTGCGGAAATATTGCTATTCATTGATATCGCCACAGCGGATGGCTTATGGCTTCTTGCCGAGTTGACAGTATCATTCCACGTGTCCATTCTAACCGTCCAATTACTCCACAAACTCACAATCCCTGATTCCGAAAGGGCGTGAGCCCTCATTGTCACCATTTCATAACTCCACGGGAATCCAGTCACTCGCCATTCCGTTGCCGACGGGAAGAAGGACTCGTTGCTCATCACCACATTTTCCGGATCGAATCTCGTGCTCCCAAATTTCTTCCACTTTTCCGAGAGAATTCGCTTGAGACGAGAGTACATCCTCTGAACGACTTCAAACCTGTCAACAAAAGCATTGTTTGTGCACCCCGAAAGAATATTGACAACAAAATCCACACTTTCCAGGTCAATGACTTGCTGAGATGTCTCCGGTTTGTAGATTAGACTCAGAAGACGTTTCTGTGATTTTGTCAACATTTCTATTTCCGAAAATACCATGTTCTCCAGGGTTGAAACATAAATCATGTCTAAAACTGGCTGCCAAGGTTTTAAAGTAGACCAGTTTAAATGATGACCTTCCTCAGGGATATCCAAATATCCTCGCAGTCGCACGGATGCTTTTGAAAGATCATCATAAATATGATTTGCCTTTTCCATCGCGTTTGCCCCGTAAATGGTGAAGTTCCTCGAGATAATCTCCTCAAATGTTTGTAGCCTCTTCTTTGCCAGTGGAGCCGTCAGACTCGTGATGTTTTCCCCTTTGAAGGAATTCGTCAAGACAATTCCAACAAGGATCCAGGCTCCAGTCACCCACCTGCATTTGTGGACCAAGGCCAGTCCCTGCTCGAGAAGGACGTTGTACCAAAACGATAGAATGTTGTGGGCGAAGTTAGACGCGAATATATTTTTTATAGTTTTTCTCGATGAGAGTATATTTTTACCCTGGTTCTTATCATTAAGATTCAGATACAACCTGAGGAACATGCTCGACACAATGCTGCTCAAAAGGAGAAGAGTCCAAACGGCCGGATCAAATGCAGAAATATAACCTCGAAAGGAAATGGAATTGCTGTTGTAAACATCGGCGCAGGTGACATAGTAGAATCCCTTCGCAGGAAACCATAAAGGCCAATTGTGCTCACCCACTTTGAGCACGCTGAAGGAGGGCAGAGGGTGCAAACCGACCATACCAAGGTCGGCGACTATTGTCGAATTCGGAGCAAAAATCTGAAGTAAAATCAGATTCAAGTCCGATGTGGGTTTTAAATCGTTCAGGTAATATTCTGGGGAGAGTGTGTGTTGTTGCTGCTGAGAAGTGAAAGGACAGGAAATACAATTGTATTGCAAAAGAATTTCTTTCTTCCTTTGAAAACGAAGCTTGTCATATTTTTCAAATTTAGTGTTCAATCCTTTGGGATTCCATTGAGTAATCGTGTAGCCTGGATTATCGTAAAAGTCCGTCAAACAGGGTGAAAAGGTGAATATATTGCCCGAGTGCTTTTCGCATGCATTTTTGGCTTGTTCGTAAACTTCTCTTCCAGCCACTCTCTGCAAATCCACCGTATATCTTGAGTCGACACGAAAACTTTGAGTGTTCACGTGGAAAATCAATGGAAATGGGTAATTAACACGGTGAGTACACTTAAGTCTACGACCAACTCTCGCACACATATCTGCCGGATTTGCGAGATTGAATAAAGATGCTGCTGCCGACAAGTCGAAATCATTTGTCACCAAAATGAAGAACCTATTTGCCCGCATGAAGCCGTCATCCAATCTCTGGGGATCTAAGTAGACGTCCATGCTGTCCTCTGGAATTAAGGTATGAAGTGATTCAACATATCTATTTTTCGGCTTGGCGTTGAATCGCCAAGATCTACAGTTTTGCGGGGTGATGTATACTTGCGCTTCACATCTTCTTCCGTGAGGTTTCCCCTTGAAATGGAAATGATACCGCTTGGACTCCAAGTTGTAGGGGGACCCATCACACACGACAAACTCGTCTGTTTTGGAATGAATATATTTGAAAACGGATAGAATCCATGGAAATGATGTGCCTTGACGGAGGTCGAATAGAGAGTCATCCCCAATTTTAGCCAGCATCAAGTGAATGCTGCAGTCTTTGAAGATATTTAGTTCGTCTCCCAAATCTAAAATGCTTGCCGGAAATTCTGAAGAAATTTCTTGAACCGAAAAGAGGAAGTTGGCGGTCAAAACAACGTTCTTATAAATGCACCACATTTTGAAAATATATTTTGTGACAACGAATTCGTGCGAGTTCTACAGCAGCACTACTACAATGCACCTATCTGCAATTTTATATTTATTCGTTAAAGTTTACATTTACTTTTCCACAATGGCAGTCGTCTCCTTCCGCATGTGCTTAGTTTTAAAAAGGAAATGCTTGAGTTTCAAAAGGATCGATGTGAGTTTATCATTAAAACACTTGCATTTGGTGAAATGCTAGAAAGAATGAATATATTTTGTGATAGTTGCTATAAAGTGGTCTACATCCTACTGAAAAATATGTCGCCTCGCTGATTCAATATTAATATTACGAATTCAATCCTCTAAATATTCTCAGGTATCTACATACTGCTTTGAGTTATGTACGCCACAACATAAGTGTCTAAGGTGAGGTGCCACCCCGAGCAAAATTAATTAGTCTAATGCGGCACGTGGACAATCTTTGTAAACTTCCGATGAATCCTTTCGAATGTCCCTCTTACATCCAAGTACTTGTAGGATTTGCTATTTCGCTCATTTCGATGTCACTTCTTGATGCACGACGACCTGGCGGCGCCATAATGACAAATGATGAATGCAATAGCTTCCTTTCCAAAATCCATTTGCGTAATTGACTCGCAAAAAATCGGGCGCACCAGGTAGCAACATTAAAATGGCATACATTTTCAGGGTGAAATAAATGGTCTCTTTCTTTGTTCCAGGTTTCTCAAAGTGTTTGCCGTGACAGTGTTGGCTAATTTACCAACAAATCCGAAAGTAATCCGCAAGTAAATTTTCACCATCAAAATGAATTTCGTCCTCGATATGGCTTATTTAAAAGTATGTGCTCTCCTTCAATATTGTGGCATATGTACCTCAATCAAATCAATATGTACCTGAAAATTGCTATTGTCTATTCACGTAAATACATAAAATTTAATAGATAAAACTATAAAATTGCAGCGGCGCTTCGTGTAGTGATGTAGTAGCATTATTCGTACGAATGTATTGTCACAAAATATATTTTCAAAATGTGGCGAATTTATGAGGACGTAGTTTGGCACGCCATTTTTGTTTTCTCCTTTCAAGCCGTTTCCTCGGAATATTCGGCAGACGTTTTAGATTTGGCGGAGGAACTAAATCTCTTCGGCGACTGTAGCATTCACCTGATGCTAGCTAAAGTTGGGGATGGCTTTCACTACGACCTCCATCAAGGTACTCCCTTTCCATGGATTCTATCCGTTTATAAATATGTCTCTGAAGTAAATAGGGATGCGTTCCTCCTCTGTGATCGCTCCGCTTATGCATTGAAATCCAGAAAGTATCATTTCCATTTCAAGGGGATGCCTCACCGACGAAGTTGTGAAGTGCAAGTATACATCAGCCCACACAATTGTAAATCTTGGCGACTCCACTACAGTCCAAACTTTAAATATGTCGATTTAATTGACCTCTTAATTCCGGAAGACAGCAGGGACGTGTACTTAGATCCCCAGAGATTGGATGACGGCTTCATGCGGGCAAATAGGTTCTTCATTTTGGTGACAAATGATTTCGACTTGCCGGCTGCAGTGTCTTTATTCAATCTCGCAAATCCAGCAGATATTAATGCGAGAGTTGGTGGTAGACTTAAGTCTACTCACCTTGTTAATTACCCATTTCCATTGATATTCCACATGAACACTCAAAGCTTTCGTGTTGACTCAAAATACATTGTGGATTTGGGAAGGGTGGCTGGAAGCCAAGTTTACGAACGAGCCAAAGTTGCATGCAAACAGCACTTGGGGAATAAATTCACCGAGTCCTTCTGTCTGACTGACTTTTACAAAAATCCTGGATACACAATTAGTCCCTGGTCTCCGGAAGATCTGAATGTCAAATTTGAACAAGTTGAAACGTTACGTTTTCAAAGAAAAAATGAAATGGTTTTGCAATACGATTGTTATTTCTGTTTTCCTTCAAGCCAAAACACACTCGTCTCCGCCAAATATTACCTCAGCGATTTAAAGGTCGCATCCGACTTGGATCTGATTTTACTTCAAATTTTCGCTCCCAATTCAACAATCCTCGGCTACGTTGGCATGGGCGGTTTGCACCCGCTGCCCTCCTTTATCGTGACCAAAGTGGGTGAGCACAATTGGCCTTTATGGTTTCCTGAGAAGGGGTTCTACTACGTCACCTGCGCGGACGTCTACAAAAGCAATTCCATTTCCTTTCGAGGTTATATTTCTGCATTTGATCCGGCCGTTTGGAGTCTCCTCATTTTGAGCAGCATTGTGTCGAGCATGTTCTTGAGGTTGTATCTGAATGAAAAGAACCAGGGTAAAAATATATTCTCATCGGGAAAAACTATAAAGAATATATTCACGTCTAACTTCGCCCACAACATTATATCGTTTTGGTACAACGTCCTTCTCGAGCAGGGACTGGCCTTGGTCCACAAATGCAGGTGGGTGACTGGAGCCTGGATCCTTGTTGGGATTGTCTTGACGAATTCCTTCAAAGGGGAAAATATCACGAGTCTGACGGCTCCACTGGCAAAGAAGAGGCTACAAACATTTGACGAGATTATCTCGAGGAACTTCACCATTTACGGGGCAAACGCGATGGAAAAGGCAAATCATATTTATGATGACCTTTCAAACGTCTCATCCGTGCGAGCATATTTGGATATCCCTGAGGAAGGTTTGGATTTAAACTGGTCTACTAAACGGCCAGTTTCCAACATGATTTTTGTGTCAACCCTGGTGTTCATGGTTGAGGCGGAAGTAGAAATGTTGACAAAATCACAGAAACTACTTCTGAGTCGAATCTACCAACCGGAAACAACTCAGGAAATTGTTGAGCTGGAAAGTGTGGATTTTGTTGTCAAGCTTCTTTCCGGGTGCACAAACGAAGCCTTTGTTGACAGATTTGAAGGGGCTCAGAGGATGTACTTTGGTCTCAAGAGAATTCTCTCGGAAAAGTGGAAAAAGTTTGGGAGTACGAGATTTGATCCGGAAAATGTGGTGATGAGCAACGAGTCCTTCTTCCCGTCGTCAACGGAATGGCGTCTAACTGGATTCCCGTGGAGTTATGAAATGGTGACGATGAGGGCGCACGCCCTTTCCGAATCGGGTCTTTTGAGTTTGTGGACCAATTGGACGGCCAGATTGGATACTTGGAATGACACCGTTAATTCGGCGCGAAACCACAAACCCGCCGTTGTGGCGATATCAATGGATGGCAACATCTTCGCAGTGTTTATGGTCTACGGGATCTTCATGGCATTACCGATGACGGCGTTTGGCTGGGAAGCCTTCCCCTCACCGATTCAACTTGCCAAAATATTCTACTCGAATTGTATAAAATGGCTGACAGCTGTTTGTACTTTCATCCGAGTTGGGCTGAGGCGGGTACTCAACGATTGTTATGTGCGATACATACGAATGTGTTTTCATTAAAACTAACTTTCAATTTTTATGCGCTACAAAATAGGAAGTGCACATAAAACGACGAATGCGTCAGTACGCTTGAACAGTTATCATTCTCATGCTTCCATCAAGAATTGGAAGAACTTACGTACGAACGCATGCTTGAACTGCAGGAAGCAGTTCCCAATTGTGAATCTGCAATATTTGGCAATGCTGCAACGTAGAGTTCTCCCGTTGCTTGTTTTGTGTTCGCTTGCTGCTTGCTCACAATTGAAATTGCGGTCAGCTGTGCAACATTTGGTTTAATTTGATTATCTAAACTTTGAGGTCTGAAAGAGGTGTTGAAAACAAAGTTAAACGAGAATTAACTAATCAGCGACACGTTTAAATATTTCATCAAAATGTGGAGAAACGGGGAAAAGGTGCAGCCATATGACAGAGGTCACAGTTCACACAACGACGCTGAGCCGTCGGCCAGGGCCAGCTCCTCAAATCCTGTGGTAGTAACTGGAAATCCAATGCTGAACCCAGTTGTAAGTTATGTCAGCTGACACTTTTTATAATATTTAATCTTAAATTTTGGTCTTTGATAAAAACAATTCTCAGGCAAGATGAACATTTGACATTGTCAAGTAGCTTGCGGGTTTTCACTATCAACTATTCAAACTTAGATGTTGAATGTATTTTAATTGTTTTTCAGATACTGGACATACTTTTCGAAGTATGTGACCTCAGCGATTTGCGACGGTTTCGGCTAGTGTGTCGGCAGTGGCACGACTTGTCCCTCTCTCGTTGGCGTCAACAAGCAAAAATATATTTGCAGACAAACTGGCACAATTGCATCTTCAAGGACAAGGATCAAGACATCGTCGTCCTTCCCAAGACTCGGGAGCGACTGACAGCGGACACACTCCCAACTCTGTTGGAGAATGAGTCGATTGTTCGGAAACCATACAGAAACTACCAATTTGACGATTTGGCACTCAATACTTACAGTCTGAACTGTATGTTCGATGGCTGTCAGAAACCTAAAAGCAGGAAGGGAGGAATCATGACGACACTTTATAATGAAGCCACCTTTTTCCGACACTGTGGCTCATGGATTCATCAACTTCACTTGCGCAATCCCGAAATGGGAAGAAGTCGAATTAGCGGTTTCGGGTTCGGAGAACAAGCCTTCAACAAACTCATTTTTGAGCTGACTCCGAACTTGCGTGTCTTACATATAACTGGGCTACGTTTCTCAGGGCCAAGAGTCATAATATTGCGGATATGGCCCGATGAGGATTTCAGAGGTGCAGGTTTTCCACCAGAAGCAAAAACAGAGGAGGAAGACATTGAGTTGCAGAAGAAAAATCTCAATTTGACCTCTTTCAAGCTCAGTGTTGCGACGCCGAAGCCGACGCTCTCTGCTTCTAAAATTCCTTTTCGGTGGAAGCAGTTATTCCAGTATTTTCCGAACTTACAGGTAAGGTGGGCCACCATATTTTTCAACTGAATTGATAACAGTCAACAGTCATTCCTTTGACGTACATTAAGAGCAAACAAATGCATCTTTGCAGGATTTGAAGATCAACAGTACTAGTCCTTATGATCATTCCGTGTTCGATCAATTATTTGAGTACATGGCAAAAGTGACCCGAGGAGAAGCCAGCCTTAAAATTAAACGTTTACAACTCAAAACCGAGTAAGTTTCAGAATATTTCGTTTTTTTGCACGAGCTTTGATTGATGCTGAACGTTTTCTCAAACAATTGGGACTTTAAATCAAACAGGGGAAGGATTGGTCCCGAGAAGCTTGCTGTACTTTTTACATCGCCAAAATTGTCTTTGGAGAGCGTTGCGTTTGATGTGGCAGATGACGAGGAAAATAGCCTCCTGCCAATTGTGATCCAGCGTCACGGTCCAACTCTCAAGACGTTTGAAGTGTCCAACTCTTTGCTTCTTCCTGTTCCGTACGCTTCCTTCCCATTTCA
>JAQFZW010003449.1:0-12911 GCA_034687055.1 Heteromurus nitidus
CCCGAGTCCATTTCCCAGGAAAACCCTTTTCACATATTACTCTTGTCCGTGGAAAAAGAAGAAGAGAGAGAAGGGAAAAAGGAAAGCAAAAGCGTATCATCATCCTTTTTTTTGTCAAAGGATTCCACATAATATATGTATCTCCCATCATTTTGAATTGTTGTCCATGCAACGGGAAATGGGAGCATGGCCTTTTCACATGGCCACCATCGTCATCATCATCATCATCATCTTGGGAGGTCAAAAGGAAAAGCGAAATAATCTCCCTTGACCATATCTGAAGGAGTAGGAGGAGAAAAGAAAATAAAGACTCACTATTTTTTTGTGTATTTGAACTTTGTGCCAGAAGATAAAAAAATAGTAATGCGGCAGTAATACCACTTTCTCCCCTTCCCTGAAAAAAATGGTTGATATTATTCGAGAGAGAGAGAGAGAGGAGAAAGCAGTAAAAATGAGAATTGTATCTATTTGACTTGAGAATTGCCATCAATTTTGTAATGAGACCAGGGCCAGAGCCAACAGAAAGAGACACATTTTACCATCAAAGGGTTTCTCTCTCTCTCGCTCTCCCTCTCTCTTTCTTCTTTTCCTGCTTTATCTTCCTTTTTTGACTTATTGAGATATTGTAGATTTTGAATTACTGCACCGGGGCCCATTTTTACACAAAATACCACAAAAAAGGAAACCACAGGAGTGAGTAACTGCTCAAAAGTATTCGTACATTTTTTATTTTTATGTGTCTACATCTATAGCTACATTTATATATCCACTCCTTTTCCCCTATAATATATCCTCTTATCCTCTCGGTTTTTTTTTTGTATTGATGCAGAATAATATGAAGATGATGAGGATGGAGAGAAGTCTCCGTATGTTCAAACAAGCATATAAATATACATAATGTATAATGTATGGACGCTCTGTGGCTATTTGTGTGTGCCAAGAAGAAAAGGAGTGTAAAAAATTGTGGAGGAAAAAAGAGTGTATCCACACACAAAAAAAGAATACTACTAGATTGTGAATTTTCTTCTTTTTTTATTTGGTGGGAGCACTGAGCACAAAATATACATCGCATAATGTTTATGTAGAATCCTAGTATAAGGAAAAAAGCAAACCGACGGACCATGTCTCAAGTGTACGTGGACGATTTATGACGTTACATAAGTATGACAACTGGAAACCACTCAATCGGATAGAAAATGTTGTGTGTTTTGTACTGATGCTTCTCTCCTCAAATAAAAATGTAACAATTTTCTCTCTCTCTCAGATATACCGAAACTAATGCTGCTACTTAAGTTCTCTCTCTCTCTCTAGCCATTTCATATGTGAGTAGAGAGAGAGAGGCACCTTTGGAAAAGTATAGATTATATTATACACGATTTCTGACAAAATGGATAACCGCACTAAGCCATCACACATGATCATCATCATATATAAACATATTTGAGAGAGTGTGTGTTCACAACGGGCCTTTTTTTCTCTCCCCCGAAAGCCAATACATACGTTTCGTATTTGATGGGCTAGTTCGGAATAAAAGTTACCAAATAAAAAAAGAGTGAGAGAGAAGAGATGAAGAAGGGGAAGAATACGTCAGTATATATATTATGTACATATGTATATATATTTCGGAGGTCGTTCCCCTACTTTTTTTCTTGTTGAACTCACCACCATCATCCACCACCACGATGATCAAGAAGGTTTTTTTTTGTTCATTGTCGCATGTGTGCAGCAATGGAAAGTGGAGAAAATAAGCTGTATTACATGATGAGCTCTATTTTCTTCCTTGGAATAGGAAAAAGGGTATACATTTTGAGAAAACCAATAAGAGGACAGAGAAGAAAGATGTGGTCTGCTTGAATGGTCACTACTTTAGGATTGACCATTGACAAAAAAAGAAGAAGACGAAGAGAGAGAGAGGAGCTTATTATGGTGTAAAAAAGTCAAAGCAAGTCAAAAAAAAGAATGAAAAGAGAAGGGGAAAATGAAGCGAAGCGGAGGAGGACACTGAAATTCACATGTTGGAACTAAAGGGTAATCTCTTGCATTATACATGACCCTTGTTGACCAGCAACGAAGAGACTCGATCACTATATTCTTTTCTTCTCGAGTGAAAGTCGGGAGAAATATGTATTTTCTCTCTCTCGTCAGAGGAGTTAAAAAAGAGTGAAGGATAATATGGCTTATATATTTTACTTCTGAAATAACAAAAACAACATCATCGCTGCTGCTGTGGCAAAAGAATTGGCACTTTTTTTGGCTTTGGATAAGGAACCGCAATAGAAAAAGGATATTTTTTGGGGGAAAATACATGTGAAAAGTGTATGTTTTCTGGGTCCCTTGTGACCACCCTCGATTATTCCCGTGTGCTTTGAACTACTTGTTCTTTTCTCTCATTCTTTTACAATAAATGCACTCTGCTGGTACGTGCTCGAGTTGTTGTGTAATAAAGCAAGCGATGCAGGGAATCAGATGGGGTACGGGTTTTTGTCTCAAATTACTCCACTTCCCTATCCCTATCATTCTTCAGTCAATCCTTTACTTTCTTCCGAAAGGGATTTCCTTCCCATCGATATTCAATGGAAGTAAAAAACGAAGCTACTTTTGTCGATTCGGAATTAAATTGAAGCAAAAGATTTTTCATGTTAATTCAACGCAGTTAGTAAATTGAACTGTTGGAATATTAATGAGCTTAAACCTACGTGAATCGTGTTGGCAATTCGTTTACCCAAAAGCAGTAATGCCACTGCACTGCACTCCACTTACCTTCGCCTACACGGTTAGTTAGCAAACAAAAGAATTGTTTCCAACAAAACTAACAGAAGGTTTATTTCCCTTTTTACCTTTCAGCATAAACTTTTTATTGGGAAAATAATGAAGCAAGGAACTACGAACCCAGAAAGAACACATGACTTTTACCCATTTTAAAGACACTCTATAGACCGAGCGTGTGTTCTTGTTAGAAAACATATTTTTTTCTCAGCAGAATAGAGAAAAGACTCTTTTATCTTTAATGAATGAAGCGTTGGTGTTGACGTGAATCTAGACTTTTGTTCCAAAAAGCAAGCAATCAAAATGAAAGCTCTGACGAATTGTATATATGGTTTTGACAAAGCGGACACCTTCGTCGTCACGCATTTTTTCTTCAGCTGACGATGAGTGACTGACTTAGTCAGCAGATAACTTTGACAATCTTTTTTCCCCCAAGAAAAGGATCTTTTGAAGCACGTGTTCCCTTCTCCTAAGATATTATCTAGTTGCCTAAATTTCCCCTTTCTTCTCGTTCTTCAACGTCCACAGTGGAATTTTGGTTGGTTGGCATTATAAGCAAAATATGATGTGACTAAGAAGATGACCTTGAATATGAAGTCTCATTTTTACAATCAAGTCACCCTTCCTTTCTTCGTATTCTTTTAAATTGTAAAATTGGTGAATTCTGATAAATCAGGCTCGTATGTAGCATACGTTATCCTGGCATGATGGCATACCTGATAGTATTCTCATCGTCAATTTTCGTGCTCTGCCCGTACAAGTTGCTAAATGTGATTTTTTTCTTCTCTTGCAGAAACGCTTCGTTTCTCCTGCGACTCATATGACTCCTGCGCACTTGAAACTTATGCCATGAAATTGTGTAAGATTTTCATTTTGAACGCTGAAAGCTTTTATTAGAAGAAAGAACAGAGGTTCTTGTGAAGAAAGAAGTTGAACAATTTAAGACTTACACAAGTAACATTGTCCTTAGTATATAGGCCTTGTAAAGAAACGAATTTTGGCTCTGTCCCTTTTCTCTCGCTTTTCTCTTTACAATTTTCCATCGCTTTTATTTTCTCTCCGCTTTTTTTACAAAGACTGGAAGGAGCATAAAGGAATAAAAAGTCCAATTGCAAGTTATTGTCTCTTTTGAAAGCAGGACTCGCATCTTCATCAGTCCTCGTTCAAAAAAACTCCAGCCTTCTTTCTCCTCTCCTCCTAATATCCACGAAAGTGAAGTAAAATATATATCCAAGAGAGAAAGAGCTTCTCCAAATAAAAGAACTTCTCTTCTTCTTAGCTTTTTTTCAAAAAAATACTACGTGAATAGCCCAACAGAGCAGAAGGGAAAAGACAACGAAATAATCTTTAAACATGTACATGTTTAAGGTATACTTTTAGTAATTTGGCATCGCTGACGAGAAAAAAAGCCGGATGGAAAGTGAACTTTTTTTTACATTTTCTCAAATATATTTTTTGGGGAAAAAATTGTTAGATTGAATAAGCCATCGCCATCACTTTCTGCAACTCTCTCTCTCTCTCTCTCGCATCACATCGCCTACATTTTTCTCTCGTTGTGCATTCTGCGTTGGCTTTTCAACGAAGTGGAATAGAAAGGAGCAGCTGATGATGTAAGGTTGACTAATCCTCTTTGAGTGGTGGCATTAGAGTAGGCCATTAAATAATAAATGTACGCAGCTAGACACAAGGAAGAGGAGCTTCTCTTGTCATTTATACTTTTGCAACAAAATATTACTCTCTCTCTCTCTCTCTTCTCTCTCTTTGAGCAGAGCGGTGTGGCGAAAAGTGAGACAAAAAACTACATTTTCGGATTAAATAAGGGAAAAGGAGGAATAGTATTAGGGAGTGGTAATGTAATGTACATACAATTAATCTCCGAGGACAAGCAGCAGCGTAAAATAAAACGTCTCCATCCACATTGTCATCTCATTTCATGCTCATCTCAGCAGAAAACCTTGCTTTTGCTCTCCAACTTTCTCGTAATTTCCTTATCATCCTCGTCGTCACCGGTAACATTTAGCCATGTGGAATTGCTGCGGCAGAGGAGCAGCAGATGATTGCAATTGGCATGAGAGAGAAAAGTTGACAATAAATTCTCATCTTGTTTAGAGAAAATTTGCGGCTTTCGCATATATCTCCTTATCTCTGGATGCTGTTGACGTATGTCTTATGGAACAAAGTTTTCACACTCGAGATGGAACAGGGAAAAAATCATACATTATATAAATGACGATAGAGACGACGACGATGACGAAGGTGGTGGTATGGCGTTGTTGGTAATGGTATGTGTGTGGTGGCAATAGCAAATGTGGTTTTGTGGTTCATCTCCTGTCTTGACTCGTGAGAGAAAAGTAGTGGGGAAGAGAGAGAGAGAGAGAGAGAGAGAGAGAGAGAGAGCGAGAGAGAGAGAGCAAGTATTTTAGGGCATTATGCAACAAGACAAGCGACAACTATTTACCTCATCTGGACTAATACAGATCGAGAAAGTCCTTCTTAATCCGACTTTCCCTCTCTCTCTCCCTCTCAAAGACGTAAATAAGGAAATGGGTCTCATTTCAGCTTCTCATCATTCCACCCGTCGCCTAATACCTCATCACATCACTTCTTCCTCCTCACTTGGAGAATAAAGTGAAGGGAACCCGAACAAAGTGAGTAGGGAAAAGTGAAATGCATTTTCGGGTGAATGTGCGGCGGTGGGTCGGCAAATGCCGAGTTTCGGCAGTATCCCAAAAAATATAGGTATAAGTACTAGCCATGAGACATGTTGACATGTGGCCGATATGCGATGACGATTTGATTTTCAACATTCAATAGTAGACTTGAAAGTGGTTTAATTCTCTCCCATTTTGGCGGATGGTGTATTAAACGCAAAATTTCCATTTCCAACCGAATTACTGGCAAAATAAGATTTTGCAAATGGTTTTACAATTAGTCCTGTTTAGTTCCCTACAAACCCAATGTTCATAAGCAACAGTTTCCGAGTTGGTATATTTACTTTCCATATGGCTCCCTGGCATTCATTCATCTCTCACTCAAGTTCCGCTGACAAGTATTATATTATCCAAAGCTATCATTGTCACATCACATTCATTCTAGCTTGTACATGTAAGCATGTTATTCCATTTCCTCTTGTACCATAAGCCCATTTTCTTCAGTCCTCTGTCAGCGCGACCGAGTCCCTGAAGGGAAAACGTCATTTCTACATCTTTACAGCTTTTATTCCTTCTCACCATTCTCATCATCTTGTCTCATTTCACATCGTTCGGAGCATTTACAAACTCCACTCATAAATGTGGATTGGATGTTCGTCAACAATTTTTTTATGAAGGAAGGTTCTCAGTGACACCTTTTCCCAATAAATTTCTCCCTCACCAAACTGACTCTCTAAAAATATATCTATCCCGTTTTCGAGAACTCGAGAAGGATAACGAATGTAAATTTCACTTTATTTCCACTTAATCACAATATTTCTCCATACTTGCATGACCATACAGAGAAAAGCAGGAAAGAAAAAAAGGATTTACTAATTTTACATCTCCACAATCCACATTATCTCAGCAACCCTATTTAAATGTATGTTTGTTTCATAACTTCCATTTGAAAGTTGTCTCTAAAATTCCCATAGTATGCATTTACACAAATAAATTCTATATACTTCTGTAATTCTATAATGGTTTTGTGTTGGTGTTATTAAAAAGGCTGTCTCGACAACCACATTACGATTACTGCTTCTTTCTGCTGTTGTGTAATGGTGATGATGATGAAGGAGCTGTTATCAGCCTTTTTGCCCAATTCTTCAGGGACAACTTTGCACACATGTTGGTCCTGTTGACGACGACGATATTATTATGATACATGGACGAAGAAGACACGTCTTCGGCCTTATGTGCCACTCTCATTCTTGCAAAAAAAAATCCTATACTATTTTCTTTCCTGAGCACTTTTTTCTACCTCTTCGACACTACTTGGAAGTTTTAGAGGAAATGATTATGGTGATGGAAGGTGGGAGATAAATATTGTTCCTCTCTCTCTCTCTCTCTCTGAGTTGAGTGAACAAGAGAGAGAGAGAAGGAGTTTGGTGTGAGAGTGTGGATGTATCTCTCAAGCAATATATGACACATCCTCACAAAACTCATACATTTATCCAAATATGCCACATATGTTTTATGAATTATGCACGGAAAACTCCTTCGGGACTATTTTTTCGCTGTGCTCCTCTTTTAAAAAAATGATTTTCACATTGGAGAATTGTTTATACTTTTTCATTTTCATATTTTCTCCCCCGAAAAACTTCAACAACACATGCTAAAAATACATAAATACGATATGAGTGTGTAAAATGTGTGTATTCTCTCTCTCTCTCTTTCCACTGTCTCATCGGTGAGTTCTAAAAAACTCTCTCTCTCATTCCAAACTGTGGGCTTCACTCAAACCCCATCCAATTCCCATTTTCGTCGCCCTCATTCCAATTCTCTTTTCCCCGTAATAATAATCTTTTTCTTGGTATTCCTTCTTCTCTCTTCCTTGTCTTATTTCAAATGTGGCTTAAGAAAAAGTTTCTCTGTGAGATGAGTCTGAAGACTTGAGAGATGCAAAAAAAAATTTCGTGGAGGTATGCATATAAAAAGTATATAATATTCTCTCTTCGTGTGTGGAGCAGCGAAATGGGTGGCTTTTCCATTTTCCTTCGTTTGTATAAGTTACAATATTGTTATGGTTTTTTGGCTCCGGCATCCTTCCTCTTATTATTATTTTTTATTCACTTACGTACGAATGTACGTCATATCATATCATATTTATTTATGTGTATTAATATAATATGTTAAGAGCAAGTGCACACACACACACAAACGATCTCATCTTTCCTCTTGTGAGAGTTGCTTCTTGCCACCCTGAAAATAATGTCATCATCTGTCGTTGTGTCTCTTCTCCTCTGTCTCCGATACAATTTTTTAAGAGAATATGTGGAGTGCAGTTGTTGCTCAAGCAAAAAGAGATACACAAAAAAATAGTTAACAAGCAAAGAGGAAAAAATAGGCGTCATAATAACTAACATCATCATAGCACTCTTCTCTCTCTCTCTCTCTCTCCCTGTCCTCTGCGGAGGATGAGCCACCGGCATTATTTCATTTTAGAATGGAAAACTGACATTCTTCTACTGAAATCTTTATCATTCTCACTCCTATATTCCGAATGTTTTAAAAAATCAAATGTTTGCTCAAAACTCTCACTCATAATTTCCCATCTATTTTGTACTTGCTCCTTCACAAGTACACATTTCAACCATTTATTCTCTCCCTAAAAATCCACATATATAATTTCCGTATGTGCAAATGTCTGAGTTTTTTTTCTCTTTCTCAGTTCTTCGAGTTTGAGAATTATCAATTCTTGCCTTGTTTACGTCCTCGTAATTTATCGTCGCATATGATGAAAGTGTACAGGAGTTGGAAGTAGCTTAGCTGAGGAAAAAGTGGATCAGTAAAAAATGGACATGGGAATGAGACGGAGGATGTGATGATTGGGTCCCCACCAACAACGAGCAATTTATGAAGGCACAATAATATGAGACCCAGAAGAAAGCATAAAGAGTGGAAAAATGATAAGTTTGAACAAAATATTATATTTTCTCATTTTTTATTTATTTTTTTAATGCCACCTACACAGAAAAACGCGCAAATATGTTCTACATAAAAAACACGAAGCAGGAACAAGGTGAAAGCAAGTAGATGGATCCATTTTTTTCAACAGCATCAATATTATATTGTTGGTGTGGAAAAAGTCGCAAGTCTATATATACTTGTGCCACGACACAAATATCCCTACAGCATTCATTTTTTACTCTTGTTTTTTTATTCCAAGTTGGTGGTGGTGGCATGATGTGAAGTTTTGTGGTGGTGGCATGGCGGCAGGAATATAATTGTGACACAAACTTCCTTTCATAAATAAAACAACTAAAAGGACACTACACTCCGAACACGTAGGGATATTATGACAAATACAAAAAAAGATGACGGGTGGCTTCACTATTTTTTACTCCTCCAAGAAACACTAGTGTCTAGTTAACTATAAAGATATTAGGCATTTTCTCTCTCTCTCAATCCATTTTCGCCCACACAATTCCTATTGCGCGGTTGGTTCTCAAGTAACACGTTATTTTGTCTCGACGACGAGATATGATCATGTTATTTAGGATTCTGTTTTTTTTTCAGCGAAAAACTTACAAATTACGGGATAATATACAACACGATGTCAAAACAATGATGGGACGTAGTTTTACCCCATTTTTTCATTTTCTTGGAAATATGCGATTTTCGGTTGAAATGGTGTAAATACCTACTTTTTCGTCATTGGAAAAAAAATTTATGCGAAAATCATGAAACATCACGTTTCACTTTGGGATCTTGATCTCCTCTTGGGACTTTGTAATTTTCCCGACTCAAGTATGCACACTGTTGTCTCCAAGTACAATAAGAATGTACGCGCTTAATATTGCACTTCTCCGATATAAGAGGAGACTGCTGGAAATTGCACCTTTTGAATAAAGTAATCCCAAACGCAAACTACGCAAAGTGTGAAATTCTTGGTGTAGAAACTGAAGAGGGGCTTAGAGCCCACAACAACATCCAATGCAATATATTATTGTATCTCAGATATGACAAAAGCGGTCCTGGTCCTAGTCTCACTCTCCCAGTCTAAAGAATGACGGTGCAATGATTCGGTGTATATTTCATTTGGGTGACAATATATACCAGACCCTCGACACCAGGATGATTTTCGTGTCGGTCGGAATTGTCAACAAATCTAAAAGGCTTAGAGAGGGAGAGAGAAAGAGCTACATTGTGTTGCAATGATCAGCATATTATTCGTACATGGGAATCGGCTTAAAAAGCCAACTAAAAAAGGTGCCTGGCAGCACCTCTACACACCAGCATCATTATCATTTTTCATAATTCTTGAGGACAAAAGAGGGATTTCCAACGAAACCACAGTGAGTCTGCCGACCAGTGTAAATTCTCTCATTTGCGATAGAACCCCTTTTCTAAAAAAAGTAGAGCATTTTACTTGTGCAGAGGACAATATTACGCTTCTCTCGGCTTACAGTGCTCAATAATTCTTTCTTACATTCCCCTTTTCCACAAACAAACAATTGTGAATTTTACCCTTCTTCTTCAAAATAATCTCACCACTTACCGTACTGTTGCCTCTCTCTCTCTCTCTCTTTCAGAAATTCAATAAGAATAGAATAATCACGATGATGATGAAATATTGGCCTAGTCAACGCACCACGATCCTACAATGACTGGCAATTTTGTCGTCGTAAGAAAAGAAAGGTTACATAAAGCCGTACTGGAATCTCAGAAGCATATAAGAGGATAAAAAAGACCGAAAAGGGTTGGAAAAGAATTGTCTAGGTTGTTCAATAATTCTCCTCTCTTATGTTCCTGAAGTATGTCATTATCCTTCTAAGGTTGTCATTCAGAAACATGGAAACCACGACGACAAGTCAATCTATCTAGCAAAAATAATTTAGCTGAAAAGAAGCAGTTCCTTGAACCGAAACAGGTAAACACAATGTAGCAAAATTTAGCAGAAAAATTTGACTTTGAAGCCAATTTAAAAAGGTCCTTAGGTACAATGGAAAAGGAAGACTATGCTCACATGTTGAGGAGAGCTACTTACGGAAAATAACAAAAGTCAAAGGGAAGTAAAGGAGAGAGAGAAGAAGTGTGTCAACATCTCAATTTCATTCGAAGCGCGAGGGTAGTGTTCTGCTGTTGACGTCTTTCTTTTCGCCTTTTCCTTTCCTTTTCTATGAGCTCGTTACGTTTGTTATTTTTTCTTGGAAAATTAGCTAAACGATGATGTGACGGCAAGTGATGACGATCACGCAGAGAAAAATTGAGTATTTACTTGCCTATTCTTAACGAGAGAGTGAAAGCTTAGAAATGAGTTTATTGTTTCTCACACTCACTCTAGAGAAGTTTTTTCATCAACTCTCTCACAACAGCAACTTTTCACTTGTCTCTCCTTTCGCTTGTGTCAAGAAAGCTCTCTCGAGAAAACAAGCTGCCTTAAGTGACTGTATTTTCACTGTCGAGAGAGAGAGAATGGCAAACAACGCCTTCACAAAAAGTCTTACTGCCTTTCTTATTTTTAATGACTTTCAAAAAAGGACGTTGAGTCAAGAGGAACCTGTGGAGTGGACATGGTATGAAAATGACAACAAAATTGTTTTCAAAGAAAATTAGCTGACAGCATGAGGTCAGGATTTTTGACGTCGAGCATAATGAAAACTGCGCACATAACTCCAGAGCACAAAGTTTTTTGCTCGTTGTATGGAGAACTCGATTTTAAACACAAAACAGCGTCGTTGAAAACAACATCGAAAAGTGTCACTATATCCATACTAATCAGGCTAGATAATGAATAACTTTTCAGTTATTGTGTAGAAGGAAAAGGAAGGAATTTTGTTACAATTTAAAAAAAACATTCTGAGTTGCAGTTGAAACGGCATATAATAATCCGCTTCAGCTTATGAATGCTCTAGACCTTTTTGTCGAAGAAAAATGGGCATGGGCGTGTAACCATTAAGAAAACGTAGAATCTTTGCAATCTCCTTGACAAAATCAATTATTCTCTGAAGAAAAGGGAAACTCTGGAGAAAGAAAAAAAGCTCCTTTTAGCAATTCTGGAAAAAGCGAAAGAAAGGTGGAAAGGGAAACAAAAAGGAGAAAAAGAAAAGGGAAATTTGTCAAATGAATGAGAACGCGTAGAAGAGGAACATGCTGATTTGTTAGTTGACTTATTTACAACTTTTTTCCCTGTCCCCGCGTTTCTTCTCCGTTTTTTGCCGTCAACTAACTTTTTCCCCTGAACAAAGAAGATTATTATTACTTGTGTTGGCACGACACAAATGGAAAGGAAAAAGCAACTGCTCTCCGTCTGGCTTCAGCTCCAGATTCCTGCTGCTTTTTCCATATTATTTTCACCAGATTTTCTCTCTCTCTCTTCTCTCTAGGCAAAGCTGTGTTGATTCATTGAAGGAAGTACGTTGGTGAAATAGCCCATCAAGATCACAATGTATACCAGGTCCAACTCTGAGTATATAAAAATATGTGATGTGATTCAAGTGATGAACTGGAATATATTTATATTCTTTCCCTGGTTGTTACACACCAATATTTTCCTCTTGTTCCGATTAGCATTCACCCTGAGAGAGAGAGAGAGTAGCACTGTGTGACTGAGAAAACAAGAAAATAAAATGAATGGGCAGAAAACAAGAGGCGGACCGAGCCCCTTTTCATTTTTGACACAAAGAACTAATAGCTTTGTACATTATTACAGCAGTGCAGTGGCATTATTATTCCTCGGAAACAAAACCAGGGATGAAAATGCATGAACAAAGGAGAATGTAATGAGGTTGCTACAAAATCAACGCTCTATTGTCACTTAATTCCAATGCATTGTCGTCACGCTGAGGATGGGGCCGTTCTCCGCCTCTGTCTCTCAAATCCATGAGCAACAGGGGAAAAATAAACCTCTCTCTCTCTCTCTCTCAGCCTTTTCGTTCTCGCTGATGAAGAGGAAGAGCGGAGGAGATAGAGAATAGAAATGTAACAAGTTGTAAAACTTTTTCCATGTATCACAAATCTACATATAGAGGCCCTATTTCGGAAACAAAACAATTTGCGAGCAGTAAAGTTCTTGTTGCTGAAAGGTACCTGAAGCTACTAACGATAAGCCCCCGTCCGCTGTTATTTTTGTCTCCCTGGGGAAAACGGCGTAGCCAAACCATTGTCCAAAACAGAGAACTACGCAGCAAAGTGGCACGCTGTTCCACACTCCTACGCGGATAAAAGTTGAAAGATTTCTTTCACGAGGAAATTTCAGCTACCCACACGACAATCTGATTACACAATATGACACAAATAATGTAGATAAATAAGTGAGTAGGAAGTAATTGAAATATTGGGCAGTCACAATTCCAAAATATTTCTCTCATTTTGCAGATGACATGAATCTCATAGATCGCATGAAAATATTGTAGGAAAGTATATAAGATGTGTGCAGTAGCGCCGCGACGATGGATTTCAGTGGATTCCAAAATCCAGGCCGTACGGCCCGAAGGGCCGTACCGGCCTGTA
>JAQFZW010003450.1:0-12907 GCA_034687055.1 Heteromurus nitidus
GTTGACCTAAGACCTATCACTGGTAAAAGTTTCAAAGCGATACTAAAATTGCATGTAGATATATATCCTCGTTAGTTTTCCGCGTGGAATAGAAGAAGTCTGTCGCTGTTTGTGGCAAACAAGCCAACAATATATATACACAGAAGCTTAACAGAAATTTCACGGTTTTTTAGGTAAACTCGCAGGTTTGACAAACGGAAGAAGGGGGAAAAGCTACGAGGAAGCGGACATTATTAAAAGAGAAACAGAATATTATGCAAGTTTTGATCCTTTGGATATTATGTATTTTTTTGCAGCAGGGATGCAAGCATATTATGCATGACACGTAGACGAAGCGAATGGTAAAAACTTTGTAATTTGTAGTAAGTATGCTGGTCCTTGTATTGGAAAGACAATTAAACTAATTGAAATAGTAATAATTTCTCCATATTTTCCCATTTTAAGTTTTAATTTTTAATTTTTATTCTGAGATCTCAGATCTCATGAAAGAGGAAGCAAAGATGAAAGCCTTTTTAAAGTATTTTATTTATTTGTACAACTGAAATGTAAACACTTTTCTCTCTGTTGTTGATTTAATATCAGACGAGTTTGTACAAGGACACAAAAGTGAATCTGAACAATAAGGACTTCCATGGTTGAATTGGTTGAATTGAGTAATGCACTTCCTCTAATATTTTAAAGTGTTCTTTTGGCATAGTTGATAAGAAATGAATATATTTTCAATGAAATAAGGAATGACCTGGCAAACAGCCATACAGTTAACAAGTTGTTAGTGACTTGGAAAGTTTGATTTTCCCTTCCCCTTCCCAAAAACTTTTATGCAAAAATCAATCATCAAAAATATGTGTTTACTACACGGTGAAGACATTCATCAGAAGAAGTATGCTAGAGGGCTTTCAGAGATTCGAAAACAATTGTTCATATTATTTCTTTTTGCAACATAACTTTCCATCATAGTTCATATGACGTTAAGTTACAAGAATAGCGAAATAGAATGAAAGCGAGCACAAGTGCGGAAGAAAGTAACTAACGTAATTCAGGTCTGGTTTCGACACGAAAGTTGATCATACATGATTGACGTGGGAAAAATTGATCGTTATACGATGTACTCTAAAAGTACTTTTTGGATTCAGGATAAATTGTTAATTTGCAGTGATCAAACGGTTTATGTTATGCAAGTGAAATCGCCAAAAAATTCAAATAACTTTTACTAAAATATCGATGTAAAAATCCCAATTCCATGAAGGTTTTTAAAGAAGATAAGCTTACATCGTCGATGAAAGTAAGCAAGTACTTCTAAAAACCCAAGGTGAAAAATGAATCGACAAAGTAAACCTTTTCTTGTCCAATAATAAATAATATCTTCTACTCCACCGGCATCAGAATTCTCGCCCAAGAAAGAGGGGAAAAGCGTTGAAACAAGAAAAAAATGTGAAGGATCCACTTTTTTCTACTGACTGAGACGGGGGAAAACTACGTTTCTTGTCCGTATTTCGAGATTTTCAATTGGACTAAAGTTATTGCAGCTGATTCAATTTTTCTCCCCACTTTTCCTATTCCTGTCTGGCACAAAAGGAAGTTAACTTTCCTTGTGCGGCTCATGTATGGTAGATTATGGTGCACGTAGAAAAACCTCGGCTAACCTTCTAAATATAAAAATCCATGAATAAAATGTAAGCCCTCCACCACAACACGTACGTTTCCCGTAAACGTAGGTATAACCATTTCAAGAACGAGCACACTTCATGAGCTAATCTTTGCTTACAGAGTTTTTTTCTTCTTCTCGTCTTCCACTTCTTCTCTCCTAAACAGAGACGATCTAAGAGAAAACTTTCTTTTCTCTGCTCTCGTATCGTCGTCGTAACCTAGTGTGTGTACCGCCAAAGTCAGTCAGCCCTCCCGTCAGTTACATTTTTTTCGCCTCGTCTTCAGCATGTTTTTGATTCCGAGGCTAAAAAGATAAAGGAAAATATGAGGGTACACACACACATGCATCTCGAGATAAAGTCTGGGGAAAAAGTGTTAACAGAAGAAAAAAAAAGAGGAAAAAAAGTCAGCGAGAGAAGGATAGCCCCTTCTTTTTCTCATTTCACCACACTTTCCTCTCTTCCACTCATTCATTTCGTTTCTCAGAATCCTTCTTTTGGGCACGAGCAACGGGGAAAGGGGAAAAAGCTAACGGAACGTAAAACGCTAAGTTCTCTCCACATCCTTGTCTCTTCTTTTTTGTCTATATGTGCATAATATTATGCACGTTAATGGTATGCATACCTACAACCAAAAACTCGGCTCTCACTTACTTTCTTCTCTCCGTCTCCCCACGCGTTTTATTGTCCAAAAAATGTATGTATGTACTTGGAGCAGTCATAACAGTGAAATATCCGTAAGTATTAAAAAAGAAGGGAGAAAAGTCTCTGACTATTTTTCTCTCTCTCGCTTCTAGTTGGCTATGCTTCAAAGGAGAGAAAATAGTATATCTGACCAAAAGTGGAACAATGAGAAAGGACAATGAATGATGATGACCGGCACAGAGAGAAAGTAATTTGTGTTCCTCCCATATATTATATATGTTAGATGTGCATTAGAGTATCCTCACGTAATACTTATGGATTTCTATTCTCAATGCTCCACTACCGTCTGCTTTCTCCAACTACGTCTTCTTCTGAGAAACACACACTCACATACATGTCTCAGTGGAGGATACGTTTGGGGAAAGAAGTCCTTCTCAGAAATAAAAATCTTAATACATATAATATACATATGTATCCAGCTGTGGATTTAGTATGCTCAAGTCGTTTAATTTATTTTCTTAACCCAGTTACACGTAGTCCCCGTACTTTACTCATTCCTCGTCCGCGAAAAAAAAACACAAGTTAACTTGCTGATGGGATGGAGTACATGAGAGAACAGTTATTATTTTAGTATTATTCCCTTCCTCTTTTGTATATAATGGATACATGTACGTACACGCTCCCAGCGCTCTTGTAGACGAGGACGAGACACGTGTGTACTTATGAATCATGCGATGAGCTTTTCTTGCTTACTTACACTCTGACCATAAATGTATAGACATAATGTGTATGCCTTTTTAGGACAAACTGGTGGAGCCTGTGACAGAGTAAATGGCAAATTGAATAAAGATGCGTTTCAACAAAAAGAAGGACGACAAGAATCTCGTACAGGGAGCAAGCCTCGTATATATGATACCATGTATCATACACACAGAAACTTTATTGTGAAGCGGAGGATAATATTTAAATTTTTTAAGAGGCCAAGAAAAAAGCTCCACCTTCAGCTAATTGCCTTTGCTCCTCGTGTTCCTCATTTGAGCACAAGTATTACAACTGATTTCAGCATAAGGTAATCATCTCTCTCTCTTTCTGGTAGTCGGGAGAATGAAAGCGGTTACTTCATGTGCGGATGGATGCATGTACATGCATACGCTCCACTCGTGTCCGGATTTTCAACGTTCCCATTTCAGTGAAGACCGAAATCAGCGCGTCTCTTCCGCTATCCTCCCTTTTGGTTTTACCTGGTGGTAAGAGACATATTGCGGTATAATACGCTTGTTTTTCGTATAACTCCATTTGGAAATAAGATAATAGGGAGAAAAGGCACTAATCCGGATGGAACCTTACAAAATATTCAATGTTTTTAAGTAGAGTCGGGGTGACGGTGGTGTGAGCTGCGTGTCTGATCGAAAAAGGTGAAATGCTCGTTTCACATTACAAAACCTTACTTTACTCCTTCTCCCACTTTCTCCGCGATGATAAATTCGTTCTTGATAAGAGAACACCTCATCTCTTACCTTTTTTCCATACAAGTTGTTCAATGATAGGAGAGGAGAAACGACATCACAGCTCACCAGAAGAATATCCTTGATGCATTCAAAATGAGAGGAGCCCGTTGTTCTTCAAGATGTTGCAGAAAAGGGGGAAAGGAGCCACTCCGCATGAAGGGATTGTCACACCAGATATATACATACACGCACAGCACATTCGTTTGCTATGATATGGGCAAGGGGAGCTCTCTGAATAAAAGTTAACCTTTCCCACTTATAAATGCATCACTGTTGTACTCCCGGGTTAAGTGAATTTCGGAAAGGTAGAGTGACGGAGAGGAAAAAGTAAGTCCTTTCCTTGGCAACATGACCAATCCCTCATTACACCCGATGGATTTTAGGCTGACTCGTTTTGGGAATAAGCATGGAAATCAGGGAACTACGACTGTCTTGATACTTGCCTGCCAAACTTGGAGTTTATGCATGATCCATCCGATCCGCGGACGGGTTCTGGAAGTGTACCTACATTTCCTTGAGTGCATCCTAACAATATCGGTGGATTTCTGTATGTGGTTTTTGTAGGCTGAGAGGAAATTGTAGCCGCTCTTGGAAAGGTAAGCTAAGTACAAAGAAACAACAAAGTCTCTCTGTCTCTCTCTCTCTCACTCTCCCTCTTTTTTCCTGAGAAAGCTTGCATAGCGTGTGCTCCTGATAGAAATATCCTGTTTTGACATGAAATATGATAGTTTAAGCTGACATAAAACTGAAGACTACGGAAAAGACTTGTCTAAAATGATTTCTCCTTGTATCTACCTTATCCCATAGTTTACAGTTGGAATTCAGTCGGAAGGGCACACTACTGCCATAGGAAAAAGAGAGGATCAGTGGCAAGTGATGAAAATCTGTGATGGCAAGTGAAAGCAAGTTAGTAGAGCATACCATCAGCGAAATTGGATATTTTGCATAAATATTCTCTACAGGAAAATTGATTTACTGGGTGGCAAATGACCTTGTGCTACCATTTCTCGCAAATCGGCTCCAATTTATACTCTCGAAGGATTACAATGGCGGTAAAAACAACGACTGGGAGAAATTGGACTGGGAAAATAATAATGATGTGTGTTATTGACATCGAACCAATAAGACAAATTTGGAACTTGCGCATTTGTCCTAGAACCAAGCATTAATGGGCAAATCCACGTTAGTAATGAATCTTTTAAGTGAATGCACATTCAACATGAACATTATGGCCAACGGATCGAATTCAGCTTCAAATTGGAAAATAAATCCGTTTGGCACAATGCGCACTCAAGGGTTACATTGTGCTCGACAAGATTGCAATTGCAATTCTCATCCTAAGCTTATAATTAAGAACGTGATTGACCAGAAAGTTTTCACGAGTAACTGCGTCAGAGTAACTAACTTATATAGTATTTATATAAAGACAACCTACCACATGAAAGAAATCATGAGGAATGAACTGGTCGTAGGTAGAGCCAAGCTTGTGGTATATAATGACAAATGACATCTCTTTGCAAAAACGATAACTTTTGTTGACTTGTGTACTCATCCGTATTTCACAACTTGGCATTTCACATGAGTGTTATGTGCTGGAAGGAGAGTGGTGCATGGTCCAAGTAGCAGCTTATTCTTCACCAAATAAAGTACTGCGACATGCCTGGTAAGAACTATGCTCAGACAGCAGAAGGGAAGTATGTAATATATGGATTTAACATGTTTTGTACTATGTCACTTGAATAAACTTGGCAATTCAATTCAATATCTAGTACAGATGTTGTAACAACGATCATAGTGAACGAGCAATTACCAAGCCCAATCATAACAAAAAAAATGCTAGCACCAGCGAATAAATTTACTCCTTCATTTATCACTTTTATTGGGTAATCTTCGGGAATTCACATATTTACTAACAACATTTTAAGGGGGCCTGCAATCTGAGTTGTTTTTATTCATCCTGTTCTTGCTCCCTTTTTTATAAAAATGAAAATGATGACGCCTTTGTTCACTCATTTAGTCTTTTACAATGAACACGGAAGATATTACGAAAGGATAATAATCGCCGCCCTCAGCTTTGTTTGTTCCTGGCAAATATATGTAGCGACCTGTAATCAGATACTTGTGAAAAACCATGTTGTGTCGTCATATGAAAAATGGCAGTATATAAATAAATAGATAAAATGTAACATTTCCTGCTCAAAAGTATCAAAATGTAGATACCCTGGAACCTGGTCATAATGAATTAAAAGAGTGCACGGAAGTGCACTGCATTTTTTAACTGGCGCCGGTTATTTTGCTCCTTTTCTCTCATTCATTTTATAATTTTTTTTGTTTGTAGATACATTCCGATTCCCATGTGTATCGTATGTATTGCATTGCAGATTGCATTCTAGCAATGATGTCAAAGACACTTCATTTTCACATAAATGAGCTGGAAACAAATGGTATATAGCAAGCGAGGTTATATAAACTTTTGCTTTTAAAGTATATCAAACCAATTTTGATAAACATCTACTCCGACGACGTGGGAAATGTCTTACAAATTCCGTTTGAATTCTACGGAAACTGGGTAATTAAATTTGAATGAGCGTGAGTGTAATACGAAATAATGATCAAAACATACGAGTTGTGAATTCATTATGAATTTCTTAGAAAACTTGTGAGTAGGAAGAGTAGGGTTTCATTAGCATGCACACACCTTCGCAAATTTCCAGGATCCCGGCATCTCCATTGGTTTAAAGTTTGGATGTATTGTATTTTCCACAACCACGCACTCACTCAGTAATTCCGAGATTTAAATTTTTACTTAATGAGTACGTAGGTTGTATTTTTGTCAATACATAGTTCATAATTGTCGCATTATTGAGGCTTCAAGAAGCAGATTAAATTTTCCTTCTCGATTGCTAAACTCTGGATGAGGCATGAGCTCTGCTGGGAGAAGCGGCATAATAATATAACGTAGAAAGATAACATCATTAACATGGAAATATGCTCAACTTGGAGCGCGACAGTCTCCTTTGAAAAGGACGCACATGAAAAGGACATCAAGGTAGGTGCGGTAAATGGTGTATTACTAATGTGTGGTAGTCTTTTGCATGAATCGGCAAATGTCTCCACCCCCCGCTGCAGACTAAAAATTGATAACGGCAAAAAATGAAGCTAAGATCGTGGCGCCTGCTTTCGACAGCAACGAATTTGATAGAATAAATGGAACGGAAGTTGCCACCAGCCAAGATCGAAGAATAAAACTGCAATCTGCATGCACAACTTTCAACATGACCCAGTTTCTTCGATAAAAGTTGTAGAGAAAAAAATGACAAATCTGAGGTGCACATTTATCAGAAGGATGCAATTATTTTGCGAAAATATGCATTGATTAGACTACTCACAGTTTTGTTTACATAAAATTCCGGTAATTACCAATAATCAATAATTAGAAGCATTTAATATTATATTAAAAGTTGGCACACTTCACAACACATTTTTCAGCTGAGTTTTGACTGATCTGATTTTACTACATGTTTGAAGAATGCTTAAATGAAGAACTTGTCGCGTTGATTTGATGGTACTAAACCATGCTACAACTCAGTATCACCTTTTAGATATATACCAGCGGCAGGCAAACGTAGGATTCCAGGGTTAACTAGATACTAGCTTGTCAAATGCGTAATAAGCGGTTAGATCCATGATTCTATTACTGGGCTGAAAGCTAAAAATGGTGTATTAAGTTAAGGTCTATAGAAGCCACGAAAGCAGACATCACGCTCGGTAAACGTCCATCTTTTAATTGCAACAACAAGTTTAATAAATCACATTTTCTGTTACCAAAAAAAAGTTTCCAACATTGATTGGAAAAAGTAGGAAAGAACTTTGGAGGGTTGGAAGGAAACTCAATTCTTTTTATCAAATGAAAAAGTTGGCTTTATAATTCGGTACGAGGGGAAGAGAAGTTATCGAATTGTCTACAAGGAGAACAGAACGCAATTCTAGTATCCTTCGATATATCTGCAAAAATAGCAAGCAAGACCTTAATTCTGCAAACTAAAATATGATTGGAAGGATAAAATTAATGTAATTAATGTTAAAGCATATTAGAAAACAGTTGCTGAAAGGTAGAAATGATATGGCCCTGGGTTTGTGAATAGACGAAAAAAGTTAACTCGATTAAAATTGACAATAGCTGATTCACAAACCTTAACTCAACTTAACCATTGAATTAAACATTACCGTTCGATACGCAATTAAATTATTCATTCAAAAACTTCGCGAATGCATACGTATAAGTGGAGATAGTAAGATAAAATATGTTGATTAATATACTGGGTAACGTCAGCTTTAAGCCTTCGACGTTGAGGAAAATGAGAGGCAGTTTATTCAGTGAATGAAATACATGGAGAGTGATTTTAGGTCAAGTTTGGCTATATTTTGCATGTTCACGTTCGCCAAATTAAATTCATTATGCCACACTATAAATTAAATAATCACAAACATTGGAAGTCATCCATTAATGGGTAAATAAACACAAGTAATTATTTAAAAGGGTATGTTGGCCTACCATCATTAATTATTACAATCAAACGCATTAACAGTACACACATTAAGTTGCAGTTTACACACACGGTTTTTCCATACGACTCTCTTTGAGTATTGAATTGACTTTGAAAATGGTCACAGTTGTAGAGTTATCATTTATTGCTCAGTTACATCTAATAAACAAGCTAGTAAGTGTTCCGACAGTCAAGTTTAAGGAACGATCTTTATATTACAAACTACAAACCAGTAATGTACAAGGCTATTATAGTTTTACATAAGTTTCAACATGCCCCTTCCCTTTTTTTCTTGTGATGTGGTTGATATGATGTTGATTGACGGCAGATCAATTTTGTTGTCAAACATGTAAACGGTCATGATATGATGCTCTTGCATAATTAAACGTCTCCGTACACAATCTGCGAAAGTGCACAATTTCCCTGAGGGAGAGGGCCACTAGCCGACATTAAGAAATTCCACATCAACCTTTCTCCTCAAGCATTATTCTGAAACAAGTAATTTGCAAGCATATATTACCATTAAGTAATACAAGGTTTCATTTAAAAAACTACACGAAATAAAACCACACAAGCATCGTAAATATTTTCCCCATTCTGTATTTACTTTCACTTAAGTATTTAAATATTTGGGTTACTTCATCGTAGATGTGAAGCATGCTTTTTAGTTATCAGGGTTACACTATTCGAGAATGGAAGTCTTACGCAAGATACAAATTTATCTAGATGTCGTCAACTGGTCAAATTAACGCAATTTCTAGTTTGTTGCGGAGGTAAAATAAAATTTTAGACTGAGAAAATTTTGTAATGCCACTCAGAATTGATACTGTTGCGTGTAGGCCTATATAGCGCCGTTAAATGAGTTAACTAATTAAGACTTTGCTCGGCACTCCTAGTTGAAAACGAAAGATGGAAAGAATATTCGTGTTCCACTTCCGCATGTCTTGTATCTCAAAAATGTAAACATTTTTAGGAGAAGAATCTACACAATATATGGCAGTGAAATGTACGCCGTAATTTGCTTCCATGGGACTCGATTCATGGGACCAAAAGTGGCTCTTGTTAGTTTAGTGTGCACATTTTAAAACAAGAGCACTCCACATCCTCACTCTTTTCTAATTCCTTATCTTTTCCTTAAATATATTGTTCTCAAGAGGATGTACACTTGGATATAAGAGAGAAGATCAAGTATATATTTCACATGCCTAGCACCTAGATGCGCAGAAAAATTATGAAATCGAGACACTATAAAAACAATCCGTATTGACCGTATTATATTTAATGTATTATTATATTGCCACCTAATATGCCAAAAAGCAACTATTTACAAGTGAAATCTAGTTTTAAAAATAAGCTAGTGAAGAGAAAGGCAAGTCTCACTCGAGCCACTTTCTTCTATTCTTAAAGTGCTTTCTACATCGCAACCTTGTCAACTTTGTCAACATCTCCACATACCCAATTACCACTCGTTCCTTTTCTGCTTATGCTGACGGATATGTGTATATTTGTACATTATATGAAGGATAGATGTAGGTACAGAAAAGGAAAAATTACAATCTATGATTATATATCTATAGAACTAACTTTTAGAAGCTACTAATAAGGTGCCTTGTTCCTTTTCCCTCAAAAAACTACATGTATACCTATACCTTGTATATATAACAAGAAGAACAAATAAGCGACAAACTAAATGTGGAAATTCCACGTCTCATACTCACATATCCATCCATCCATCCACATACTCATTCGCAAGCTTCTTAGATAGAGCCTTGCCACACTCAAGAAGCACTAAGGCCAACTTCATGCGATCATGGAAGCGTTAAGAGTCGAAAGCAGAACAACATTATTGCATCAAAAACCTGTACTCAGGAACTTTTTCTCTCGCAAGTAGTAGTGTGGAATAGGGCAAGAGAGAGAGAAAGTTGACTGATAGGAGAAGGACATAGAAGGAAAAATCTTAGGATGGATTGGAACAAGTTGCCATATTGGAATTCATTAGGAAGGAAACCTATACTCAGAGTTCACGCGTGGGATAAGATTACTGAAACGAGATTAGCGAACTAGCGTGGCACGAGTGGCTCAGGTTTTTTGAAGACGGACAAAAAAAATCGTCATTCCTTCCACTACGAAAATCAAATAGATTCCTATGAGCAACTCATCCAACCTTTTCTGGAGAGTCGAACCAAGTCATTATTACCTGCAAGAATGTTTTCATAGTTTCTTCAAAAAAAACATGGCTAAGGATGATGTGTACGGGCTGGCTTGGCTTGCTTGTTAGCGTGTAAACCTCCAGTTGGAGAATTTCCAACATAAATTTTACCGGTCTGAGTCAATTACAAGGGGAATTCAGTTAGCCAATGGAGGAACGGTTACAGCAACCAAAAGTCAAGTCAAGAGAAAAAACGATGGGTAGAGAGCAGAGTCATTTCCTATCAATTCAAATGACAAGAGACAGGATGGCAGGGGTGCAGGATGCAACTTTTGGCAATGAAGCAATGCATAATTGAATTAGGCATGAGAAACGAATGAGAATGAATAAGATGTACGGGGAAATCAGACTACGGTTTCGTCTCCCATGAAAAAAATTTGCTTCGTCGTTCACTTTTTTTTATCAAATTCGATATCAACTGATTGAACGAGAATATGGATGATGAATGTGAAAATAACGGCTTGGTATTAATGTGCAAAACAATTTTTTCGCCTGAGAATTGTTTAACTTGTGCACCTACTAAAACCAACAAAGCTTACCAAAATAGCTGTTATTTGGACAATTTATGGGTGCATTGGTGCTCGTATAGTTTCATAGTTTCATCTATTACCGTTAATTTTCTGCACCTTGCTCGAAGGAAATTATTTTCAGCACTAAACCACAACGTCTCAACGAAGCCGTTGTTGCCTGTCATAACTACTTCCCATGATTTTGACAGGAAAACTTTGGATTTGGACAGATATGAGCCTACGTTTAATAAACAGAGATAAATTTTGCAGTCAACCGGCAAATTTCTTCGTTCGAAATTGAGGTCTTGTATAAAAGCGAGGATAAGCGGGGCCGTCAATGCTTCTAGGATATCTAATGGAAGGGAACGGGATGGATTACGTGACAGGAGCGCATCGCACTTTTCCCATCGTCCAGTCCAAGTCTCTATAAGTCAACACTAGGAAAAGATTTTTGTCTGCAATTGATATAAGATATATCTATAAGATATATTCACACCCTCTCTCCATTGCATGCATTCGCAATATCTATTTAGGGAAAGCGTTTCCCGTATTTTTGTGTTTGCGTGACATCTATAGCTGGGGAAAGTGCGAATTCTCCCCATGTCTTTTCCCTCTCCAGGCCGCCAACAACTCTGGCATTTTGGTAATGATCGGCGAGGCACTGGCTACTACTACTTCCTATCTCATACAAAATTCCACGTTGCATGGGTCAAATTGAATAAGTGTTACACGCTTCCCAAAAAAAAGTAAGCCATTTGGTCCCGGCTTTTGTGTTGCGTGTGTAGTATGTGTCTAGATACACCACATATTCACTCAAATATGTCTTTCCATTTTCGTTCACAAAAACATTTTCCCCCTGGAATTGTTATACGTTCTTTTGGTGTAATGGTGTAAAACTTGCAGAAATTAGAGATGCTATGATACCTGATGAAGGCAGCTTGAATTACATCATTTCACTATAATCCTCCTCCTGCTCTCCTCGGCCTTTATATTCACTCTCTTTTCTCCTCAATTGCCTGCTTTGTTTGACATTCCGGTTTGGTGTTTGGAATGAACCGAGGAACAAGGAAAAGTTGATCTCTGTGTGTGTGATTGTGATTCCGATGATTGAGGCAACTGTTTAAATAGTACACCAGAGAGGAATGTGAACTTCGTCAAGTCATGCACGACATGGTTTTCCCTTTACCGACACGTCACTACTGTACTTCTCCATCTCCATCCACAATCCACACACACACACACAATGCAAAATGTAATGAATGTCATTCCATGGTTTAACCTGATTTCGCTTCCATACACACACACAGACATACATACTTTCCCTCATATCCTATCACATTCCGAAACATGTGTGATGTGTGGAGTCATGTAAAAACAGCAAACAAGCTGAAACGAAGCGAGCTAATGCGAGATATCCTCCTGCGAAAATCATCAAAGCGCACTTTTCGCACTCGTCCAAGTTCCATTTCAACAGCAATTTTCAGGAGATAATACACGGAAAATTCGACTCATCAACGATGTACATAACTTTTTGAACATAAGCTTGCCAACCTCAAACTCAACCTCAGCTTGTTCATCAAACCTTGTGTAAAAGTCATTATTTGCCCTCATATGTCTCAAGCGTCTTCCAATTTCCCTCGAAATATACAAGAAGCAATCAGGGCGTTCATATTATTCTTGACACGAGATGATGACGATGATGACTCGTTCCATACGCAACATCTGGATTCGTAAAATTTGCCCAGATTTGATGCTCAATCTACACAAATAATGAGAACTCTAACGGCACAAAAAAAGAAAGAAATAATATACGATGCGGTGGTCTGACAACGGAAAAAAGAAG
>JAQFZW010003451.1:0-12905 GCA_034687055.1 Heteromurus nitidus
TTGAATGAAATGTTACTGCTAGAGCTTTTGCAACTTGCAGCAGGGTTGCAAGTTGCCAAAGCTAGTAATATTGCACGAGAAAACTGTTCCCAAATATGAACAAGCATGCAACTGTAACTGTAACCAATCATATAAAACGCGTGATTTAAAATCCTCAATCCTGTTGTCATATTCAAAAACGAAAAGTGTTTGCTTCAACTTGGAAGATAAAGTACTTCTTTCTAAGGGTCATGTCGACAGGAAATTCGCACGAGGAGGTCATCAAGAAATTAAAAGATGCATTGAGCGTGTGTAAAATTACTGCCAGTGCCAGCTCATGATGCACTCAATGCACTGAACCTGCTCCATTTTCATTCCAATGTCAGAGCATCAGATTGATCTGAAGCAATTCGTGGCAAACATAAGATATAAGCAATAAGGTATGAATAATATGTTTGTGTACTACTGATTGAAAATTGGCGAACTTCTCATTGGCAAATATAGTAATTGAATTGCATTTTTAGGTAATAGTCGTCGGTGCAGATGCCGAATTGTATTTACATTTAGGAACTGGAAGAAACTGTTTTAAATCATTTGGCCTAATTTTTTTTTGTCGAGTTTCAATTATATAACTTTCCAAAAGTTTCTAGTAACAAATTGAGTATTAAAAATAATAATAATTTATATCAAAAAGTAGAAATGTTTGTAATATACTATTTGGCCAAAAGTTCGGTAGTGATTATCTTGAAAATGATATAAAAATTACGATTATCTCATGTAGACATGACTTTTTTTAGAAATACACGTCTTCATTCAAATTGTTGTATGTCTCCCTTTGCAAGAAATTGGCCATAAAATGTACATTGCATCAGTTGGTATTGAAATCGAAAAGAAGGGTATGGGTTCATTCCATGAATATTAACTCAACCCTTTCTAGAACCTAATGAATTCAATTGTGAGAACCTTTTTGCTGTATCGAATATTACAAGTGAATTCACAGTTTTTTCGATTTTAATATCAAACAATTATACCTTTAAGAAAGATCACAGTAAATAGCGCTAATTAATTACTACGATTTGTTATATTTTATCTCTCAGAATTAACATGTTGCTAAAATGTCTGGAAGAAGCTTCTCTCGGAGAAGCTTCAAAAATAACGGTTGCGCAGGGAATATTTTTGTTGCTGCGCTTTCCCTGTGGTAAGATATGAACACGCAGGCAACTTAAATTTTGAAGCTGCAACAAATAAAAAAGTTGCGCAACTCATGATGCAAAAACGTTTTTGTAATGTGAACCCGCAACTCCGAGTTGCTATGGCAAAAAGTTGCCACAACTAGCAACTTTCCGTAAGTGTGATTTACCCATAATGCGACATTTGTTGCACTCTTCTTCCGTATGCACCAGCAAAAATACATAGTTTTCGTTTTTGCTGGTGGAAAGCGAAGAAATATAAGAGACGCATGGTTGTTTGTGAATATTTCAGAAAAAAATAATACTGTTTGGTCTCCTCATAATTTGTAACGTTTCACGTACAATTTATAACATGACTTAAAGCATAAAAACCTCTTCGTGTTTAATAATCATAATAAGTAAAACGGACAGAGAAAGTTTATTTTCGTGTGTAGCTTGACAAAGAGAGATAGAAATATGCGTCTTGGTATTTCTCCTGTTAACAACTCTCATTTTTCATTCTTACACTAAGTAGGTACACACATCGCACCACATTCATTTCTCCTCTATGCTCATGGCGAGAAATATTGTCGCCCCTACAGCTTTCCATTCTTTAAAAAAATATTTTGTTTTGTGGAAAAATTTCGTTGTTTGTATACACGCCGTCAGTTGGCATTGTGTAATGAAAACAAAACGAAGACACATGCACATTTTTTACTTTCTAGAGAAAAAAGTCAAACTTTTTTAGTATTGAATTGTTGCTTTTTCTGATAAAAAATTTCCTTGTAGGAATGACTCAGCCTACCGCATGCGGATGGTGTTTCGTACAACTGTCATTTGAAACTTAGCGAACCATCTTGAGTAATGGAAGTTTGTCTTTTATGTGTTCTCATTGTCTGCAAAATTTCTTTGTATTTTGTGCCTATGCCTATGTCCACTCCCTTCACCAATATCATTCAATATCACCAGTTTCTCTGCCCTGAGCGAGCACATTCTTAAAACTTGTAACAAGGTTGTAAGCCAGAAGTGGATGGTGTGGTATGGCATGTTACATGCCGCATGTTCAAGTAAGAAATCGAAGCAATGGGAAAAAGAGACATTTGGAATTTTCTGATTTTTCGAGTGTACCAAAGATCTTTGATGAAACAAGGGTGGTAAAAACGAGTTGAAAAGAGTGAGATATGTGTGAATGCGACATGTCAGTAAAAGAGCCACTATCAAAACATATAGATTCTTGGTTTACAAATTAAATCTTCGTTTGACTTTGACTTCACAACTTATTCGTCATTCCAATTCCAAGACGCTTTGGGAGTGCTCTGTGTTGCCACCCAGACCCACAATCTTGTTAAAAAACGTGTATGGTTAACATGTGCTATCAAACCGGAAAACCTCCACTTTTACAAAGAGTAATAATAGAGGAGGATTGTCAGGATGCTTATTTCAGTGAGTATTATATAGGGATGAGAGAAACGTGAAAAATGCGTGCGAGGACAAACTTTGTATGTGGCCTATGTGTTTGTTTGGCAGTTCCGTACACGCCCTTTTTGCCATGCCATGCCTTCATGGTTGTCCCAAGTAATCTCAATCGCAACATCTCATCGTTCAGGTAATTACGCAAGTTGAAAGAAACAGGGAAAATGCGTCCGCATAATATTCTTAAACACAAATTCACAACACAACACACACAAGTAGATCTATAAATATGTACAGTGCTCTAACAGCTTTCAAAGGAAATTATATTGATGTGTTGATATGCGTATCGGAATTTTAAGTACTCTTGTTAGAAAAAAATCTCGGGTTTGAGCTCAACCCGTCAAGATGAGGCATTAAAATACGACGAGATGCGTATCTAAAGCCGCACTTGCAATGATGCTTGCTTATCTTCTATTTTTTCAAAGAGTGTTTTTGACTCGGAAGAAACTCCAGTGCAGAATAGAGTAGAAGCGCGTACATATATACTTTTACTTTTGTGATATAGTTTCAGTTGCACTACAAATGAAATCGGGGGGACTGACATGAAACAAGCATTAACAGGAAATGAATAGTTGAGTAAATGGGAATTCTTCAAGTCGCTTCTCATAAGCCACAGGATAAAAAATCACGGAGATGTTGATGTACAATTTTATCCGATCTGCATTCATGTTTCATGGACGTTCTCTTAAATGATAAAGAAGTCCTTCCGCAGGTTGTACCTCCGCTGATGTGGATCTCGATACTAGCGGATTTTCCATTGGGTACATGGTGATGTGACGGTGACACACAACTATATATCGTCATTTGACTCAGTGCCAATTGGTTTCACTTTAAACTATTAGCTACACTTATAAATGCACACAAAGAACAGAGGACTCCAAAGAGAAGGAAAATCAGAAAGCTTTTTTGTCTTTTCAATTTTCAAATAAAATTTTTGCATTGCAAAATCCCTCAGAAGTTAATACTAGTTTTGTCATTCGGAATGTAAGCTGCTGTCATGTGCATATAGCATTATGCATTAAACATTAAACCACCGTTTTCGTAATTGTATATGCCAGGTTTTGTACTGGATTTTATGCTGCTTTAATGTCAGAATGTAAATGGAGCAGATAACAGACAGAGAGACAACAAGACAACCAATCATATAAATATTCACATGAATGAGTGAATGAGTCGAGGAACCGGAAAGGGCGAGCAAACTCAGTATATCAAATGACATAAATGGCCACTTCCACCGGCAATTAATGACAGTCCCTCTGGAAATTCGGATATGTGGGACATTCCATCCGCCTACCAAAACAGTGCACACACATTTGCAGACTACTTAAATTTCGCGTCTGGTATGTGTGAAAGCAGACGAGCAATAAATGCACTCTTCTACGTGTGGAGTTTTATAATGTTTTATGCACAAGTATTATATATATTATTCCCGATGGACTCATGCAGTTGTGTTATATTACTCTTTCCCGATTGTCAGTGACAAATAGGAGTTTGCAATGTCAAAATAACTGCTGGATGCAATTTACAACTTGGCAGAAAATGATGCTAAATGTTAGAGGCATTCTGTTTGCAAAGGGAAGCTTGGATTTACGTATGTTTAGTTATGCGCCAGTAAAAATGTTTTCTGTCGTAATCCTGTGCGGAAATGAAGTCAGATGTGGTCCTGAGTTCGAATGTAGTAGTTCGAAATAGAATAGAACAAAATCCTTAGTTTATAAATAAAATCAATTAGTCGAACTGTTAGTTAAATTAGATTAAATTGATTTAAAACGAAACACGAGTTGATACTTGCGTTCTTGGTGACGAAAATGGGAATACTTTCCTCCAGAATCAATTGTTGCGATTTGTTAATTTTTGTGTATCAGAAAACAGCATTCTAACTGTGCATGTGCGTATCATGTATATGCACCAGAGTACGCCCTTCCACTGGATAGTGGAAATTTCCACCTGGATAAAATGGAAATTTCCATTGTTTTTCGGGTGGACAAAATGTCTGATATGAACTAAGTGGACAAAAGGAAAAATATATACGCATAAAGCGCCAGCCATAGAGTTTATTACCGCCCCATATATGTATTTAAATGTAACATGCAATTGTCCATTTCGTTCATTTTATCCATTTCGTTCATTTTGTCCGTTTCTTCCATTTCGTTCATTGTCCACTCGTAAAGGGGTGGAAAATGGACAAAGGCGTCCTCTGATATGCACTCTATATATATTCACTGGCGTGCAGCAAGAATTTAGGCAATGACAAAAAATTCATATGGGACTTGGAAAGCATATTATCGTAACTTTTCCAAAGGCAATTGCACTTCCGTGTGGAATAGCATACGCAGCTGCCAAGAGTGCCAAGACATGTCACGTCTTATTATATTGACCAATCTTTCATGATTTATGACTGGAAAACCTGGTATTCGCACGCTCTTCGTCTCTCGTTTTTATTATTTGATGTTCAACGTAAGAAAGCACAAAACATTATAGCCTTGTGATGATAAAACTGTTAAAGGTGCAGTATCATGTTTAAATTTTGATTCGATATTAATAAAAATATTATTATTAGACCTATCAAGCATCTCCTTTACCGGGGAAAAATGACTCAATTCATTTGATGACGAATTGTATGAAGTTTAACATATGTTTATGGTGTGTGCGTCTGCTGCCTCCTCTCAGCTTGTGCGTCGTATGTACTTACCAATATAATGCATGCTACTTATCGATATCGAGTATAATATAGTCCTGCTGGTTTCTCCACTTTTGCAGGCTTTGTGCAGCCACTGGGCAAGAAAAAAATGAATCTCTCACAATCATTTTCTTCTGACAATCCATTTCTCTGCTGCTTGGCTCACTTTCCTACGATGACGAGATAATAATAGAGTCAGCGTATATATAAGTACGAAACGATAATATTTTCATTGCTCTCCTCTCGTAAGAAAAGCACCCTCAAATGGCATCTTCTCTATTATTTGCATTAGTACACACAAAAGCCAAAATATGTGTTTATGAGTAGCTCTCTCTCTCTCTGAAGATGGCCGTATTCAAGTGAAAAGTCAACAAATAATAGGACAACTTATCATTTACGACGCATTGGGATTGGAGTGATGTGCCAAAAATGTATGGAGAAACTGCCTCAAGTAACATCATGATCATTACATGCTACATTGAATTCAATAGACATCAGTGTAAATCATCTATGTGGTTTTCCTGGGGATCAGAGAGGGATCAAACATATGAAGTGTACACTGCTGCGCTGTACACATGGCTAAAAGGATAATATTCCTTTTTCGAGCTTAACTTGAATTTCTATTGCTTTTTGCTTTCCCTCTGGCTCTCTCTCTAGCTTAAGGTAGTCAGCTTAAGGGTTAAAGCAGAGCGGTAGTTTGATCCTTTGTGGTTTCCTTTGCGCTTTCTGCAATAAAATCCATGTCGAAACCCCCACGCCATCCTGTTTTCACCGACAATGAGCTTTTAAAAAGGCGCACATGTGATTGTGACTTCGCAGCGGCTTTTTTGGTATTATGTGTACTCCTTGCATCCTGCACAATTTTCCCTGCATAAAAATTGTGAACCATAAACATCCGGATGCTCTGCCATCAGCACGAATTAGAACTCATAAATAAAGGCAATTTAAGACAAACTCTGCATTCTCCTTCACGTGTGAGGTAGTTTTTTTTAAAAAAAAGAAGGATCTTCGCAGGAAGCTACAAATGAAGCGAGGAATGGATGGAAAAGAGCAGGAGTAAGCGTAAGAAGCATTTATGGTTTGCTTGCAAAAGACAAGAAGCACAAAAACGGCTTATCTTGAGGAAGAATCAGGTAATGACCTGTCGCTGGTGATCCTTGCGGCAAGCCAGAATGAGCGTGAACCACTAAAAATGAGCATACGCATATGGTTGCTCCGTTGCTCGTTATTGCATTTTGAGATAAATGCGCGTTTACCCATATCCTCTTGGATATAGTGAGTCAGAGTCAGCGTCTCAGCGAACGCTGTTTTTTATTAAGTGCATCTCTCCTTCGAGAGAGAAGAAAAACCCTTTCCGGATTACTCAACAGAATCTGACGTGATGAGCAGACACAAATTCCCATTTCATGACTTTGAGATTAGGGATGGCTTCTGAATGCACTTTTTCAAGCAGTAAACTTCAGTAAAAAAGACTTTGCCCTGTACATTTTTATCAGTTCAAACCGTTGAGACAGTTGGGTTCTTTTTGCATTACAAAACGTTAGAAGGAGGAGGAGAGCATTTATTTGATTGCATCACTGCCCAATTTTGTTCTCATTGATTCTTTACGAAATGTTTACAAGCTCATTGGACACAGCTTTGCATTTAAGGATTTTCATAAATTTTCATTATTCATAAACATTACTCCTTGCCAGAAAAACGCTACTCTTGGCCTGAACTGAATAGGTTTATGACATGTTCGGGCACAAGGTGGGACTCTATTTACTAAAAATATCTATTATTATTCCATATCTAAGAAACATTTTACAGTGCCAACTGGTGCAAGTCAAATACTATATATTTTTATTGCAATCTGTAATCAAAACTCGAATTTCTTTTGGTATTATTGGGATGTTATTCGACCACGGTTGGATTGCGTATTGGATACCAACAATTCTACACTTAAGAGCTACCGAATGTGTTTCTCTGTGGTTGGCTTCTTTTGCTGATGCTCCAAAAAATGCAACAAAAGAGCATCTTGGATTTTGATGGATTGATAAATAGATATTGTTATGCAGAAGAGATCTCCTTTTTTCAGTTACGGACAGATGCCATCGTATCGAATGTCATCCACTAAAAAAGCGAATACAATATGAGGAATTTGACGAGTCATTTTTGCCATTCTTGAAGATATGTTTTTATGCGCAGTATAAATATTCTTTGTGGAATATGACTGCACATAAGAGAAACCGAGCAAGTAGCAACTTCAGAGTGTATTTGATATGTGATATGTCGTTTTGTGTTTATCTCGTTGGTTAACATCTTGACTTGAATGATTTGGCAATTATGAGTTTATGACTAGAAGCAACAGTATCATTCCAAAGGATTTCGAATTTGAAATAATAAATTGTCATTGTGAATGAGCAAACCAAAATCATACCATTCTCATTCTTATAAAAAATTATTTTTGATTATTAATTAATAGGTTTGCTGGGGTCATTCTCTGCTGCAACTTCCCTCTTCTTCTCTCCCCTTTGGGTAGCATTATGCAAACAAAAGAGTACAAGACTGGCTGGAGTTTTTGGTGGTCTTATAGCGTCTCTTGGATGTCTTTTCACATCATTTGCGACACAATTCCACCAATTATTCATCAGCTATGGGGCGTTTGTTGGTAAGCGAATAAAGGAGTAATTTCAATGTTGAGCGTTCAATATGATTGCTTCAATTGTCTTATCGTAATATACTTCATCAATGAAATTTGCTTAATTATATTGTTTTCAGGTGTTGGAGTCGGTTTAACCCGTGACGCATCTACTCTGATGGTGGGCCAATATTTCAAGCGGAAACGGGACGTTGTCGAAATTCTAGTCGTGTCAGGATCCGGAGTTGGGATTCTTTTTATGTCTGTATCAATTCATAGTGCTATTAGGTAACATTCTTCGAAACTAACCATTTATTGTTCTCACGTTAACCAACGGATATAGTATCTAAAGTCCTAATGTATTTGATTTTATAAAAAAGATCTATTGGCTGGCGTCTGGGTCTGCAAGCTGTGACAGGAGCAATACTTTCCACTTTCTTCCTGGGTACCTGCTTCAGGTCCGCTTCTTTATATCATCCACAGAGGAGAGCTATTCTCCACCTGAAAAATCAAAAGAAGAAGGTATGTATATAAATTGCATAATTCTGTGAAAGAAAATTAGACTAATTGCTAATGTATTAATTATAAATGAACTGCCACTCTGTCCATAGGTAAAAGATCTTGCAAGACGAGAAGATAAGCCACCTCTGATTGACTACTCATGCTTGAAAAGTAAAACCCTCCAGATTCTTCTCCTCTCCAGCGCTTTCACGGCCTTTGGAATCAACTCACCTTTGTACTATTTGGTATGTCAACCCAGAGCGTAATAATTTTCCGGTTATTTGAAAATTCATTCTTTTAACGACATAAGAAATGTGAAGGTAAAAGAGATTATATTTTGGTTAGGGTAGAATGTAAGCAATACTTCGTGGTGTTTTTTAAACCATAAGCCCTATTGTCAGCCAACACCCTGTCACTCATCTTCATCACCTATTCACCTCGGCGGTATTCCGCATTTACTTTTTTGCGACTTGAAAAAAAATTGAAGAAGAGAGGTTTTGAAAGTGAGCAATGAGTTTGAAATATGATATTGTTGTTTTCTTATGTAATTGCGTGTCGTTTACTGACACTGCTAAATGGTACGCAAATACATTTTGTTACGGAGTCACACTTTGAAAGCTACGAAGCGTAAGAATATTTATTTTCATGCGTCTTGCGACTTGACGCTCCCACCACAGTATGCAGTATTTTTGTACCTTTCGGTATGCAGAGTATTTCTTGGAACTTGTAGAGAGCGTCACTTTGACATGTGTGCTTGATGAGAGTCATTTTATTTTAATGTGTCAAATAGAGCATGGAGTGCGGTGACGAAATGGATCCCTTCTCGTTTGCCCTTCTCCACATGTACTTAGGCTCCGCGTGGGTTATTGGCTGCTGTCTCTTTGGCCTCATTGTCGTTCAGAAAAGCCAAGAGTGTCGGGTTTCCAAACAGTATTTATGTCAGGTAAGTCGAGCTGTATACTTTCATAATATGATAAAACATGGGATTTCCTCCTTCCCACCTGACGCCTACATATCATAAGTACTTTACGGCTAATGATTTCTGACTGGCAGTCCACTCAAGAGAATGACGTATTCGTTTTTGTCAAATTTCCAGGTGGCAAGTGTGATATGTGGAATCTCAATTATGGCTCTGATAGCAGTTAATGGGCACAACGGACTAGCGATTTTCGTGTGGGTGTATGGTTTCTCCTTCGGAGGCTATAGCTACTCACTCAAAGTGTACACTTATGAGAGGGTAAGGGCTCGTCACTTTGCCAGAGCGTGGTCTTTCGTTCAATGGTCTCAAGCCGTCCCAGTTCTTGTCAGTATTCCACTTACGGGTAAGTTGGTGAATAAAAAAGGCTTTAACATAACCAAATAAACAAGTTGTTTGTTCCTTTGGCTTAATTGTTTTCTGCGTTTTTTTGTTGTATTTTTGTGCGTGATAGGTTGGTTAAACAGTCATTGGGGCAGAAGTTACGGTTACTGCCTCTCAGCCCTGTCAGTCTTCGCAGGTTCCGCGTGCCTCTTCCTCACCGACGTTAGGAGGAGGCGGCTTTCCAGAAGGAAAGCGGAGAAAAGTTCTATGAAAACGTAAGTTAAATACATTCTGAATTTAAGATTTAGCTAAAAGTTTTTGTACACTCTGCAATGATTTATTGTTGACTGTCTTTTCCAGGTGCGAAACTTTGGAAAGTACTCAGTCTCCGAAGATTCGAAGACTGTCTTTTGCTTTCCCTGTGGAGCAGATGTCACCTCAGTCGAAGCACGACTCGGGCGGTGATGGGCAAGGGAGTCAACTGGATCCTGGTGTGCTAACAAAAGAACTCACATGCATTTCTGAGGAAGGGCTCGTGGATATGGATTTCCAGGTAAAATCATTCTCACACCAAAAAAAGGGAAAGTGATTGACATTTTAGCTAATGATACTGTGCTCAAATGCGTATTCTTTTTGTGCTCAGGATATTTACTTTGAGGACTGGGCTGAATTTTTGGGTGGCGATTGCATCACCTCCTGCAACAAAGTGGAAAATTGTCTAGCGTCCGAGTACGATGCTGAATTTGCTCTGCTCCTTGATCGAAGAGTGAGACGGTGGTCAACTGCGAGGAACAGTATTGGATTTCCTGGCCATGGGCTGGGGACAACTGCTTCCGCAGTGGCGTCTAGTGTTGCTGGTCTGAGTGGTCAGCAGCACAGTATCCTTTCCGGGATTGTACAATCTAGTTTAGAAAACAATGGAGAGAATTCTTCACCACTACAAATTGAAACTCTCAGGATACCTGGTGCAGGACCGAGAGAAATTCCTGTCTTTAAGAACCATCCATGGGGAAGCCGTCCACCTCCAGCTCAGCGGCCTATTACAGTTATTGATGAAGCTTCTGTTTAAAAAAAGTATTTTCTACAGATAGGTTCAAAATGATTAGCGAAAAGATTTAATGGGTACTGATGCAGAAAAATACTCTATCTTAAATGTTTTAAATGAAAATATAATATATTATATGCTTACGAAAGCTTCGTAGATAGTTCGACACATTGAACGATTGATATGTTTTACTTTCTCAGAGACTGGATCCGTGTCTGCTTCTAGTTTGTAATAAAACTCATACATATTTCTTATATGTAAACGTTTTGACCAGAATAAACATGAACAATACCAGCGGTGCAAAATATTTGATGAGAAAAATTAATAAATGATAAACGATATTCATTAAATGAAGAGGAAAATTGAAGCTCAAACTCAGCAAGCACAAGGCATTTTTGGCACAAATATTCGCTGATTGTCCTCATTTGTGACAGTTAATCTGAAGTAATTGCCTCGAATTTATGTGAAAGTCGTAGTATCAACTACTCACATCTTCGATCAGCTCAAACGAGCCAAATGAGTTTCATTTGCAATCTTTTATCTTCATTCAGTACGTGCGTGTTTCATTGAACGCAATCTCATCCGATGCATCCGTGCTCTCACGGTAAAAGCAAGAACAAAATGAGACGAGTCGGAACGGTTTTGGAGAAAGAGGAGGAAAAGGACAAGTAAATGGTAGAGACACGAGATTGAGCTGCGAGAAAATGTAGGGGCTTGTAGTAGCTCGTTGCGTCGTTCATGATAAGATGCGCGTACATTTTTATCGCGTTGTTGCATGCACAGTGCTTGTGCTTTTCACATGATTCTTAAATCCAAACAGTCAAAGGTATGAGAGACAATGGATGTGTGTAGTGTGTACAGAACAAAGATTGGGACTTTCATCTCAAATATGTATGGTTTCTCAACGACGCGACGGAAAGTTAAATTGTGGCTATGCATATAGCAAACTTGTTTACCTCAACGCAAAAATTGTAATCCAACGCTTTCTCGTTACACCAATTGAAATAGCATTCTACTAAATGTTTGTACGGTTAATCCCTTTTAAATCATTACTTTATTATTATGTGATATTATTCTATAGGTGCTTATTTAAGCCGCGTTAAGATTCCTTTGCTTTCGTTTCAAATTTTCGAGTAGTGGCAAATGCAGTAGTTATCTAATGGTACTTTTTGCGCCCATAGTAGCTTAATTGCTCCTCCAATTAACTCCAGAGGCAATTAAATCCAGAGGTACTTAAGTCCAGAGGTCGCGTGCCGTCAGGCACAAAGGGTTTTCGATCTCCCCCATCAATTCTTTCGTTCTCCCCGTTCCAATTTGTCGTTTTTCAAACGTTTTACGATGGAGAAGAAGATAATTATTCATTAACTGCTTTCCTCATTGTGCGCACACTCCTGGGAAAAGAGTCCAAAGGGTTCCCACTCTCTTTAGAAGCAAACTCATCCTTTATGAACGTTTTCCTGACGTATTATCTGCTGTCGTTGACAGCGCACACTCCAATTAATGATGATCCAGATCATTAAAATCCTCAAATTTCTCTCATGTACGGGAAAAGAGAATTCTACCCATTGTTCATGGAGAGAGGCACACGGCGAAGAGATAAAATGCAGGCAGAAGGGAGCCTATATACAAGCGCATATATGTTCACACACAGTGAGAGAGAGAGCAAGGCAATAGCGATAAATGCAGTCACAGCAGAGGGGAGCCTTTGTGTGCTTCACAAGTATATATACGTTCACACAGCCAGAGAGAGAGAGAGAGATAGAGAGAGAGCAGAGCGAAAGGCTTCAAAGTGAAGTGCTCAGCTCACATCTCTTATGTACGTATATACAAACTAAGGGAAAAAGGGGTCCCTTTTTTCCATATGATATTGTTTGTAAACAACACGATGGACTTGCTCATATTTACAAGGAAAAATGTGTGTATATAATGAAAAAACGTTCTTGCACATTGACGAATATGTGTGCGACTTTTTCCAATATCGAACTCCAATGTATATACAGTTCCATATATCTTTCAGCATTTATTACCACTTCTACCCAGTCAACGTTTTCGTAATAAAAACGTAAAAATAACGTCAGTATATGTACCATTATGCTCCATTCAAGAATACTTGAGTGAATGTAGCATCGCATATGCTG
>JAQFZW010003452.1:0-12904 GCA_034687055.1 Heteromurus nitidus
AATTCATGTCTTTACTCCATGCAATTTTCTTCTGAATACTGTTCCATTCAATAGTAGAACATCTCTTTACGGAATCCTTACACTTTTCAGATTTAAATTTATAAACTGTAAACCTAGGGCAAGATATTTCCTCGCCTCTTGTTTTGCACTTTGTATACCATTCCTTGAACATCCCATTACATATTGATTTTGCATGACACTTTTATTCCAGATACAGTAAGTACACACACACTCGCAGTTACTCATTCTTCCTGACGAAAAGAAACATTGGATAAATAGCGAAGCAGTCTTCCTCCTTTTTTCCTTCGCTCCATTTCAGTTGGAACAACGGAGTAATTGTGTTTGTTTGTGATTTTAGCCTTTTTTTTACTGTGATGAAAAAACTTGTAGAATGCGTGCCCACATATAGTAGCTACGTCCATTTGTGTATGGGTTCTTGTACCTGAGGCATGTAACATACACATTAACTGTTGCTTAAATTATTCGTTCACGTCTGAGCAATAAGGCATGCATATAGTATATATGCACTCCTTCCTGTGCGGCGTTCCAGATTTATCATCAAGTTTCTTCTCGAGTTCTGGCATAGATTGGAAGAGAGTCCACTTCTTTATTTTCTCCATGAAAGTATACAAGAATGAGAGTAAACTTATTCTTTCATGTCGTTCGTCTCACTCCCACCACTGAAAACTGCTGATTACATGCCTCAAATTCGAGAGCAAAAAAATAGGGAACCAGAGTTGGAAATGGGAAGTTGTTGAATGAAATCTTCGAAAAGTTTCCTTTTTCCAGTTTCTGTTTAGGTAATTGTGTTCCAGAGAGAAAAAGGAAAAAGAGAAACCCTTTTCTTCTCCGTTGATGCGTGTTGTGCATGTTGGGATGCGTGTTATTGAAGTCTACGATATTCGACACATTTTCACATGTTATTGAAAGTTTTTCTCGTGCTACTTTAAAAAAAAGTTTATAGGGTTGGGTGTCAACAGCATACTACACACATCTACTTATTGAGAATGTTGAATTCTACGGTGTGAATGCGAACTCTCTCCGTTCAAAAAGTTGGCAGGGCCAATATACGAGAAGTTAAGTGCTTGGCTTATTATTATGTTATGCCCTGTTTGTAGAAATCGATTCTCAGCAAATGGGCTATATCACTTGAGAAAAGGTATTTTAACTGAGGGGCATATGTTTCCTCCATTTGTATGACAAGATGACATCAATACAATTCCTCTCAAGTGTCTCTATTCCCTCTTATAAATGAGAGAAACTCGATATATACGATTGCCGTGCTGTGCACGGAAATGCGCCCGATGAAGATGAATATACCTATTGTAAAATCCTAGTTTTGCAGTCGTTCAGTTTCCCCTTCACAAGCTACTCCGATGGACAGTGTTTTTCCTGTTTTGATACAAAAACCCGGAGAAGACGAGTGCACCACCGGGGAGAAAGTGCGCAAAAACCCATCAAACTCAAGTGTGTCACAAACAAAATCCCCAGCAAGCAATTGAAAATAATAAGCGAACCACTTTACCGTGTCTTTCGAAAATGGCATTGGGTAGGGACGGAAATTGAGTAGAATTTTATAAAAACAACTCAAAAAATACATCAACAACGGAGAAAACTTTTTCTTTTGCTTTTTCAGAACCATTTCAAATCGCTTTCACCCGAACCCGTCGAGAAAAAATACCTTAAGGCACACAATCGTTCCTGTCACTCTCGCTAGAAAAACAGCTTTTTCCGACAATAGCTATTTGCCGGTATAGACGTGCCCCCGTGTTAATATCACAATTCTTGCAATTGATTTTATGACTTTTACTCTTCCATCCAAGTGTTGTAATAGTTCACTTTTGCCACCAATTTTTTACCCTCTTCCATACCAGCCATAACATACTCCCTACATCAGAAAATTTGCTTGCCATTAGTTCATACACATAGCTGAACTCCATAAAGACTTTCCAAAGTGATGGCTTTTCTCCTCTCATGTCATAATGTCACATTCATTTTTATTTGGCATTTATTTTCAGCATCTCGTCGAGCTTAATCGTATGTCCTTTTCTCACGCTTTGAAACTGCTTCTATTCCTCCCTAATGTATTCCATTCATGCGATATACACGACCATATTTCCAGCCATAACTATACGCTTGCTTCCTACCTCGTCAAATAATTTTTCTAATAGTTGCTCGTAAAATCTTTTGTGCAACGGGAGATAGCAGTTTTTTCTTAGGATACACAATGGGATCACGCCAGTGGAGATAGGATCGGGTAGTTAATCATTAATGCAGTCTTGATACTGGATACACCACCACCTGACCCAGTGCCACAGTAAATTGCTGCAAGAATGGACTGAGATTTTTTCCACGCGTTTTATTCAGCACAGGTTCCATTTCATTCCATATTTTCTCTCAGCCTACATTCAGTCATTGCGATTGCGACTCAGTCAGCCGATCCACAATTCCCAAAAGACTTAAAGTGAAAAAAGCAAACTTCCTTCCTTCTTTACTTTACATTCTTTCTCTTGCTCCGTTTTTTTTAAATCTTACTTTTTACAACCACATTTTTATATGAGTCTCAGCGGAATTGCTTGAGTGGCTCCAACTCCAGCGCTGTGGTGTAATCCTCGAATCCAATGGCTGTACTACTATTTCTCCTCTGCAGTCTGCAGTGCATAGTCCAACAGTTTAGTTGCTCCCGTTTTTAAAGAGAAAGTTTCATCTTTTCCCCAATTTTCACTATGCCTATTGCATAAGGATATGAGATGTGTGTCGTGTTGTGTCGTTGATAGTTCCATATAAACGAGTATGTATATTTTGTTACACTTTTGAGTATAAAAAGCGGCCATACAACAAGAGGATGCGTAATGATACAGTAAAAAGTCTAAAAATAGGAAAAAGTCCTAGACACTTGCTTCCCTTTATGACGGCCTCTTTTGTTCTTCGTTTCATAAAGCCATGTTGTTGAGATGAAGCTAAACGAAATGAAATGTGTCATGTTTCTGAAAAATAACAGATTGTCTGTCGCCATCAATGTAGTCTGCGATTTTTTCAGCTTTCTCTCTGGCAATACTGAAGGTTTGTCGTTTTGGTTAGGAGAGATTTAAGGACGAAAGCTTCAAATGGCAGGCTTAGACTTTTATTGGACGCATAAAATGTTTGAAGTTGATGGTTCATATGCAGAATTGCAGAGCGTGTGCATATTATATAAGAGTTTGGATTATTCTTAAATTATGGATGAAAAATAATGGCTAGTGGAACGTCGTGATTTATCTGGCTGTCTTGAAATGCATGAATATTACAAAATTCCCTTTTTGCCAAGATCGGGGAACATTACAATATTACCCTGCAATGTGTAACACTCTAAATTACTGTAACTTACAATTTACCGCAGACTGAATTGTTGAATTTTTTTTGGAAACAGTATAAAGTCGGAGGTAGTGGAGGAACTGCAGCAGTTTATGGTACAAATTGCAACTACAAAATTCATGCTCTTCATCTGTCTTTGCCAAGTGGAATGTTGAAAAGGGAATAAAGTTGTAGTAGCACAAGAGGATGGACATATAAGCTGTGTACCCACCGCACCAAGTAAATAATGTAGACTTTTACTCGCGCGCCTCCAAACTTACAATCATATCATTCCTACGAATTTTGTCTTGTTGAAATGAGTTTTGTACGACCTTGTGCTCTCTGGTGACGGATGATATGCAATAAGGCAATGCTTGAAAGCGATCTGAATTCGAATGAGATGAATGTTTAGGATACCAGCCAAAAAAGGGGAGAACTTAAAGTTCACAGCCAGGCTCACTTAGAAAGAGAAATACGAAGAAAGGTCCTTCAACACGTTGAGGTGGTGGCATTCCTATTTGTAATGCTCTACAAGGAGCACTTGAGACCAGAGAGCTCGGCCGACCAACACAACTCCAATCTTTCAACAACTGAATTGTAGTAAAATGTATGAATTTATATATTTCTCAAATCTGGACGAGCAGAGCTAACTTGGTTGTGGGATAAATTGTTCCGGATGGGCTTTCGTGACCGTACATCTTTTTTGATTGGCAAACAATCGGCAGTTGGTCCTAATGTACCTCATGCATGTGAAATTTACTTGAGAATCACAAGCAATTCAACTCAACTGTCGAGTGATCTATTATAGTTTACCTTCTTGGCATTATCGGTGAATAGCCGTTATAATTCTAGTCAAAAAGGGTACATCCGGTATGCAGACAGTTAGTTGATCACTTTCACTTTCTCACAGTTGCAAAAAAAACATACGGTAGACTCGTGAAAATTATTCCAGATGGGAAAAAGTACACGACCGCCTGTTCATTTCGACAATACGGAAACTCATATGTGTAGCACTAGCAAGAAAAAGCATCAAGTCATGGTAAATTTCTCGACGTGTGAATAATTTATGGCTAATATAAATCCTGCTCGTGCCCCTTCGTGTGTCTCAAGTCGAAGTCCTTGCCATGTTCGCAAGTGCAAAATGTGCATGGCCAAAGGAAGACAAGACAAGGTAGAGAGTGCAAAAGGAATGAGTTTTTATGTATAACTTGTACGTGTAGGTGTGGAGAAGAGATATATCAGATTAGATTCCGCAGTGAAACTATACCTTCGTGTATATACACAGAAAAAAATCAGCGAAAAAAATAGAAAATAGTCCATAGATCATATGCAAGTGTACATGCCACCCAAAAAAGCAGACCCAAATTTTGATGACATATATGCATACCATGCCACAACATCGAAATCGTGACTGTACGCAGGAAATTAGCTTCCGCCTATGTGAAATTTTTTGGAGGAAAATCTGATTCTCAAAAATGTGTTACATGGATGACTACCATCGGCTTGTTTAGGCTTTGGCAGAGAAATTTAGATAGCGCAATGCAGGATTCACAGACAACACGACTTTCTCCCCTTTCCGGTTCATTTACAAAATGCTAGTATTAAAATAAATTTACTCCACAAATGGAATGAAGGCGTGGTGTCTACAAGCAAAACTGGAATATTCAACTGGGAACATAGCTAATTACTTGTTATTTTTCCATGTGTAAACCCACTCTTCACATTATTAGATGATGAGAATTTTTACACGAATATTACACGCTTTCACAAGCATTAATTTAAAAAATATATTTTTACATGAAATTTTGGTTTCTTCACATTTACACATTCACACATAAACAAGGCCCAAATGCGATCAACGTCTCTCCTTCCCTAATCTCAGTATTTCTCGTGATTACATGCTGACTGGCAAGAATTCTTAGGTAGCATTAGAGTGGCGTTAGCTTTTAAAAACTCGTGCACTCAGCAGTCATCACCATCAAAAAATTCACTTAAATGCCTTCAACACCCAAAAATACAAACGTTATATGAAGAAGTAATTCCTTTCACCGAAGTTCACCGAACACTCGTTTTGCTGACAAGTTAAACTCAACCTTCACAAGTGAAGCTCTTATGTCGAAAAGTCAGCGGAGCACATCATCATCGTAATGAACATTCTCATAAAAAGTGTGAGTACTGTTCCCAGTGCTTCAAAATTCTCATTATCAAACTAAATGACAGCATCAAATTCGCGTGGGCCAGAAAATTACGCGAACAGTCCAAACAAAAAGAAGCGTTCATTTTTACGTAATTGTCTTCTTTTCATCTTTGCGAATTGTTCATTTATATTAAATGCATGCTAAAAGATGAACGACTCTGTTATTAATTCTATGAAAACTACTGTTTTGCTCTGAAAACATCAGGATGAACTCATGCACAGTGTGAAAATTAGGTGAAAAGATGAAAGGAACTCGGAAGCACTGAACATAGTTGAGTTACCTCGAAATATTTTTCTGTCAAGTTAGCTAGGTACATATATGCTTACTGCCAGTTACATAACTATAAATCAAGCTCAAAGGGAATCAAGCCAAAGAAAACATGTTTCCCAACTACGTAGTGTTAAGCGTTATTAAAAAAGTAAAGTACATTTTAAAACGAACAAGCCGTTAACATTTGCAACGAAGCAAGGATGATGGCGTAATCTCCCTCTCCCACTTTCATTAGGAAACTTCCTTTGGGATTTCTTTTAAAAAAGAGTGATCAAAGCGTTAGCTAAATCGTCTACCTGACATACATTTTTTAAGAAAAAACTTTCCATTTACTAAAAACCTTTCAAATTCTACAAGGATTTTCTCCTGTCAATCAACGAAAAAGCTCAAAGGCAAAGTGCCATCTGCTAAATAAACGTTGGGTTTGAAGCAGGAATTTCTCTCCGTTTGCCAAAGAAAGAAAGAAATGAGAAACTTAAAATAATGCGCATATATCGGTGGCGTTTTTGTGACAGAGAGTGACACTTGACAGTGATGCGTATTATCTTGTAATCACGAAAGTGTATATGCGTACCTACTCTATTATTTAGAATTCGAATTGACATCGCAGCGATTGCGTCAGAGACGGAGAGGAAATGGATGTGAATTTTTGTCACTCGAGGTAGGTTGCACAGTTCGGTGAAACACTCTGTTTCTCCTTAAAAAAATCGTGCTTTTACCGGTAAACCTGATTCATTTCCTGAGTGCATTCACAGGAAAGCAACTAAAAAGCGAAATCAGCAAAATGACATAAGATGGTGGCTTCGGTGCCACCGGCAGTGGCAGCGACGTAGAAAGAATAAAATGTGATGTGGTGCATTTCGTTCACCTCCATCGCAGAAAATGAGTACCTTTCCGTTTCCCCCAAAAAACAGTGACAAATGCAATATGCGGGCTAATAAATAAGAACGCCAACGAAGGAAATATGTTGCACGAGGAAACAAATCAATCTTGAGTAAAATAAGACAGAGGCGGCAGAATCTCTTCTGTACACAACCGACCCAACAAGACAAGGCATTAAATGCAGGAAAGGGGAGAAAGTGAGTAGTGAAAGCGCTTTCTCTTGTTTACTTGCAGTAATAAGTAAATGGAATCGTGGTAATCGTGGTTGTACTCCGAGTGACAGGAAAAAGCGTACCTACGTTTTCTGGTGGTGGTTACTGTTCTGTGAATCCGTTTCGACTCACACAAAATTATGGTATGCATATTTGCAGAGGACAGATTTAGCAACGATATAAACCCTCACTTTTATTCGTATTACATACGTTTCCGGCATTTAATGCTTTCCTCAATACAATATCACATTGTAGTCATCATACCATCACATCACAATACGGCGCCAAAACCACATGGTCAACTACTCTGGAAGATTGGGTAACCAACCACACACAATGCATTTATTTATACCTTTTTGATTGTGTTAGCCTTTTCCTCAGGTCTTTCGTGGCTGATGGTCGACGTTGGCTCCTTTTGCATAGATTCCCTTTTTTGTTTTGTTGTTGTATACAAGGAATATATCTGACTATCGACATTGGTAATTTTCCTTTCTTCTTCCATGGTCGTTTGCAACCATTATTGTTGATAAAGTGATTGATACATCGAAGGAAATGTGCCTGGATGCCTTCTCGAGGTGAAATCGAATAAAAAGCTTTCCATTTCCTCCCTTTCCAAATGCTATTATCGCCAACATCGAAAGATGGAGAAGCGTGTTCCCCATAAGAAAATTTTGGGTAATGTCTTGACAAGTTGTATGCGCGCTGTAAAGGTTTTTAACATATTTCACTGAGCTACAAGAGCTAAGTGCTTACATAAGATTGTTTGGACGTTATTGTAAATGGCTCTTCCAATATCCATTTATTTTCGTAGCGAACCCGAAGACAAATTTTCTGGCTAAGTTATGGCATATTTACGGTGCAGAACAGGTTCTGACATTTTCGTACAGCAACACACACATCAAACAGGCATAAGAATAAATGTTGACGCTTGATAGAACCAAGATACGCTATATAAACACAAGAACTGGCCTGAAAATGAAGTGTAGATACACGCGAGTTTACTCCCGACATTCTTTACTGTCACGAAAGAGAGCCAATAATGGATTGGTAACGAGCGAACAGGAAGAGCGAAAAGTGTGTTCTACTCACAAAGTCAAAATGCAAACAAGGCGATGATGATATGATGATGAAGATCAAGGAATTTTACTAAAAAACTAGCTTGTTTCGGCTATACAAATTCTAGAAAAATATGATGCAGTGCGTGCGTATAAGTATAATGTGTATGCCTAATTCATGAAGAAACACAAGCTTTACGCAGTCTACACCAAATCCTTTTGCATGGTATTTCAGGAATATAATATTTTCAAGGGGAAAGTTGATGAGGACGATATAAAACTGTGTTTGGTGTGTTTTGGAGCGCAAAGGTCTCAACATCGCGGTTTGTTTATGCTGACGAGGTTTTCACGACGCCTAAAACTCGAGATACGAAAATGCTATTCAATGTGGAGACTGTTTAGTCAATACATGTAGCTCGTATATGGTGTATAGTCAAAGTAGAGAATGGAGAAATGACGATAACAATCTTTGCGTAAAAATTCAACTAAAAACAACCACCCGAACCCAATCCAAATTCAACGAGCCACTCAACTCCCACCAACTATGATAATGATAACTTATCCGTTTCGGTCTCGCTCTCAAATAACACTTGCAAATATGACTTGGCATGGCGGCATTCGCATTCCAACCCTGCCTCCGAAGAAGGATAACATTATATTTTCGATCGATCCTTTTTACTGTTATAGACTTAATTCAACGTGACCCTTAGTCCCACCGTCAATAAGCTTATCTCTGCTGCTTATATCCCTTTGTGCGTATTGTCAATGGTTTTTAACAAACGTACAGCGCATTTCAAAGGACGAAGCAATATATATCTTTTCAGTTTTCCCTAGTCTTGTCCTCTATTAGTCACAGTCATATTGTGGATCTCCTAACAAAAGTGAAATTCAGTGGAGCATTCGCGAATTTTCTTTCTCAAAAAAGGAAATAAGCCAGGAGGAGGACAGAAAGCCAAGAGAGGGAAACCGCAGACAATTGGAGAGCAACCATTCTAAAATGACATTAAACTCACATACATATAACTTGAGAGCATATTATTCCTCCTTCCTTTACTTATCCGTCCTTGTATTGATTTCTCATTTCAGCCTTTTCCTTCCCATTGCGTTTCCACGAAGGGATTGCTTTTCCCTTCAACCTCAGATATCTCTCGCCAAATAGAGCATTATAACCTCTTTCCGTAGTATACATTAAGTGTAATGGTCTCCTCGTCTGCTTCGGATATGCGAGCATTGAGAGAAAGAACACACATAAGCATGATGGTAATACTTGTAATAATATTGGCTGCATTCACATTCTCTTCCACGTGTTCCAAATTGGATTTAGACGTTTTCTTAGGCCGCTCTCCTCTTTGTTCTCCAAGTGGACTCTTTGAGCCGAGTGGACTTGCTTGTCTTGTTCATAATTAAATATATTACTGAAAGGCTTTAGCAATGTGAATGGCAGAAGAGAGAGAGAGAGAGAGAGAGAGAGAGAAGAAAGGGCTTTTTATGTAATGCAGAATAAAGATATCCCTTGTCCGTGTCTCTCTTTCTCTTTGTGCTCGTCTACCTCTTGTCCTCTTTTTTGCTCACTGGGCCGCAACAATAATGAAGAATTCCATTCCTCCGATGAAAAGTTGGAGAAATGTGAGGAATGTGGAATGATGAAATATTTCAACAAGTTCATTGTGAAATATTTGTTATGAGTCATTGTGGTGATTATCGTATCTAAATATAGCTACGTGATTGTGATGCTAATATGTTAGGTTTAAGTGGGAGGAATGGTTCCATGTTGTAAGTGGTGAACACATGATGAACCCTCAGACTACTGGTAAAAGTGTATATATAAAATTGCACAATCCTTTCCTCTCCGTAGCACTTAGGATTTTTAGCATATGAAACTGACAATAGTCATGAAAGTATTTTTTTCGAGAATTGTTCTGAAGAAGTAGGTGGAATTCATAAGGAAAAAGTTTCTACAGGAAGATCACAGAGAGGAACAATGGGTCGCATGATAATTCACCATCGTAGTAAAACTTTCTCTTTTGTATGCAAGCTTTCCTGAAAGGAATCTATATAAGCTGACAATACTTCCATGCATTGTATAAGTTGCATTTTGAAAATATAATACTGCTCTTTGCATGTATGGCTTCATCTTCACAATGCGACCACATACACTTTTCATGCACAAAAAGTGAATGTATATTGGTATTATTGGAGTGTAGTGACCTGCATAATCCACCACTTTTCCCCATATTTTCTCTTCCTGATAACTGCCATACCATATGCTTGGTGGCATGAGCTAGTGTTGTGTGCAGATGCACTTAATGCGAGTTTCAGTTGCACACTCTGTCTCCAAAATTGCTCTTCCTTTCCCACTTGATCATGCTCTTGTCTGCGTTCCGAGGATGCCACTTTAACTCTATTTATTGCTTTTTCTCCACAATCCAGACGATGTGAAATTTTGTGTTGCAGTTGGATGGAAGTACATAACCATATTTTTACATAGGAGAAACCACACCACCACTTTTAGCTCCCATTTTCAAACCAGCTACGCAGTGAAAGTAACTCCAAGTGTCGGAGCAACTTGTTATATACTAAATTACCAGCGGAAGGCTGAGTGAGTTAAGAGTTCACTTTTTTTGTGAATTTTTTGAGAGCGTGCAAAAGGATTCTATTGCTGCTCCTTCTTCAGCTATCTATGTGAGAACCACTTTTATACAACTTGCCAAAGAGAATCTCGTTTTAAAAATCTAGGGCCTTTTGGAAAGCTGGTTTACTTCCATTCGCTTTAGTTCACCTATGAATAAACTTTGCACTATTTTGACTTCTTTCACCCAGTCTATTTTTCAGACATGTCAGTCACATATCTGGTTTTCCTGGGAATAGGGAACTTTGGCGTGATCCGAGATCGGTCATGAATGCAGGTAATGTTGGAATTGGAATGCGCTTTGAATATGGAGTTGAGCGAGAGTATTTTCATTTCTTATTATACTCCGGTGGCATCATTTTCTGCATTCCACCAGCGTGCCCCTCATGTATTCATCTCAAATATTGGCGATCTTATCTCTCGTTCAACAAATGGCGTTCTCCCATCCGTTCATATGATTAAAGGATATCGACATTCATGTCAGAACCTTTTTACACATTTTACCTGACAAGAGATGAGAACTTTGTTCGAATTCCGTCTATCTTCCATCATTTTTTCTGAAAGCGATGAAAGAAAAAGAGATGGCAAAGTGGAAAAGGATTTTTCATATTTTCAATCTACGCCTGGAAATGAAAAGGAGGTCATATCATAGTCGGTGATCTATCGTCTGTCTTCTACGTTTCAGTTTTGCGTGCAAAAAAGCAGACTCAAACCCTACGAAAAGATGTGATAAGAAAAAGTGAGAAGCGACTATTTGTAAATGAGTTTTTTCAGGATAATTTTCGGGATAATGAGTTTTAAAAAGTAGGTTCTGATAACACCACTGTTCTTAAGTTTTCGGATCAATGAGATCATTTCAAGGGGAGATGGTAGTAAAACTAGTAAAGAAGGCATTCTATGATATCGCATGCTGTTAAAAGAAATTCTTTTATGTCAGGTTTCAACAAAGTTTTTGACATCATATCATATGTTACATGTGTGTTTTAGGTTAGCCTGTTGTCCATGCTTAGGTTCTTCGGCTTCCTTGAGTTCGCAAAGTGTCTAAGTTTTCGCAATTTCCTCGGTATCTTTCATCAAGTGGTCCAGTTGAAAGTTTGGAATATCAAAAACTATTCAAAAATATATGCCAACCAGACGAACACTTGATATGGGCCATTATACTTCCTAAACAAACAAGCGTTAATTTATCAACTCAACAGAAAATGGGCAATGTCTACTCATTTTCCGTGTCGTATTACAAATGACATCCGTGTGCCAGAGAAAAATACACATGTTACAATATTGTGAAAGGTTTGGCTTACAAACCACAGTAAATGTTCCAGGAAAAATTTCTCTCTCGTATGTACTCATGTTACAAAAATTACAAACGAATTGCATTTTGGCTACTTGTGCGGCATGGATGTCCCCATTTTTGTCATATGATTATCCTTTATGTTCATGACACGTTCTAGAATTCCAAACAGCGCTTCTGTTCGGAGCACACGTACACCCAGGGAAAAAGTCTACTAAAAGCTAATGGCCACTTGAAATCCAAAAATATATCCATATACACATGTATCGGCTATATTTGTACCTATCGCATTACAACATAGAAGAGCGGAAGCACAATCGCATGACTTTGTACGTTCGCTTAAATACTAACCTACCCACTTGAAATTTGTTACAGTAGGAAGTACATGTAAAATGCAGATGTTTTTCTCAGGAAATGCCCGTTCCGGTATTTTTGTGTTTGGTCCTATTTCCTATGTTTATACCTCAGGAGGAGGTACGTACATCGGCAGAGCACATATCGGTGTCACTCGCAAGCACTCTGCTTCCCATGCATATTGCATACTTTATTCCAATTGCTTCCGATGCATAAACATCACGTAAAATTTCATTGTTTTTCTAGCGTCATCCACGGAAATTCTCAGTTACTCATTCCCTTTGTTGTACTCTCGAGTATAAAACAAGAGGCGTACTCGATCTCAAAATAATATATCTCGTATGCATTACGCATTGTGTTTTCGGAGAGAAAAAAGACGTCAAAGCTGAGAAGGCTCTATCGTCATCATCATGATCGCGATCGTTTAAAGGCGATGTCTTCCTTCCTTAAACTTTGCCCACTCTTTCCTTTGCATTCCCTAAAGTTTCCCGTTGTCATTATTTCCCGACATTGCGTTGCATAACAATCTCGGTGTTTACCCCAAGTTCCGAAATACTCCTTTCTAGATTATCTCATTCTCCATCGAGATCTTTTATTTTCCTCTTAAGGGGGCTACCCAGGTTACATTCCACGATCAAAATGTCCGTGGAATGAAAATTCCACGGAAATTTCCAAAATGG
>JAQFZW010003453.1:0-12899 GCA_034687055.1 Heteromurus nitidus
CTACTCCCTTGTCTTTCTCTAGTTTCTCCTTCCTTCCGAAAAAAATGGAATGCAAGCTTTTACTCTTGTATCCGGTGGTCGGTCCTAAACGCAACGGGGGAAAACGTTGAACAAACTGGATCAATGAGCGGAGCTATCATGCACTGGATGATATTACTTGGGAAGGAGCTTATCATTGTGTTTGTCATTATTTCCTACATAAGCAGATGCACTTTATCTCCTTGTATCTATCCAATGCCTATATCAACATACAAACATTTCCCAGAACTCTATCGTGGTTTCGTAAAAATTCTCATTTTGTCCTTTCCTTTTTTGTGTGCATGTACATTCATACTCGTACAATCTCAACAAAAAAAGGAGAATGGAAGTGCTCATTTTGAACCACACGCTCGTATATGGTGCGATGACCGTATTTCGCGTTTATTTTTTTGTTTGCCTAATGCACAAAAGGAAGTGTGGCTATATGCACAATAACGTTTTATATAATTTTCTCGTCTCTTTTTTGGTCCTGGTGAAATCTGCCCGCCGACAAATTTTTGCCGATGCTTTGCAGAAATAAACGGAATTCGTTAGGTTAGTAAGACTATAGAGTGAGTATATATTCTGGAGTAATGGAGTGGGGATGTGGATAAGTATAAGCTTTTGTGCATCACGCTCTGACTTCGTTTGTCTGTAATATCCGCTTCCCTTCTGCTCGTAATGTGTCCATAATGCAGTGAAAGCTTCTATCAAGTTTTGCTGATGGCAGCTCTTTAAGCCTCACTTTATTGCGAACTAATCCATTTCTTTTCCTTATTCGAAATGTGCGCTATCGCTAATCCTTTGGATATTATTTCAGGATGGTGATGTGGCGAAAAAGGATGGGTAATTATTATTTTGGAATTAAAAGCTTCCTCTAGCTCATCCAACGACAAAAATGAAATGACGACTAACGATTGATTCTCTTCAATTGGAAAAGTTTTATGCTCGTCATTATGTTGGTCTTGTGAAGTGTCGTTCCGACTCCATGGATCGAAAATGATACGTGGGAGTACTTGAGCGTGCGGTAATTCTGCGAAGTGATGAGCCAGGATTCGTCTTTTGAAGATGCTTTGAAGCAATCTTTTGATGTACGCAATGTATGGTTTAGTGAATATATAACAAAAAAATTTGATTTTCAAATTTGATATTTAAATCGTCATACTCGTTTTTGCTGCCGACTGCAAGTTCGAACAAAAGGAACAGAATATTAAAAACCGAAATAAATATTTGGTATGTCTTCCTTGACAAAAAAATCCAATAAGTTTGGATATTGTTTTTAGTTTTTTTTCCAAACTCGAAATTAAAATGTCAATATATCCTCAAAAATTTACATATATATTTACACGGTACATGTTCATCTTACGTACATAACGAAGTTTCACTTTTTTCCTATTTATACACGCCATACTTTTTATTAACTTCAATCTCATAGACACTTCTAAACTTTGCTACTTCACCTGTGAGCAAGTGAAAGTGAGAACAACCACAATGTCAGTTCACCAGTGACAGCCCACGAAAAGTTCATCTCGCCCTGAATTTGCTGTTTGACAGAGAAGAGTTTTTTTGTGATATTGGCGTTAAAGAAAATTCAAAAAAAAGTACGGAAAGAAGACAAGTTCCCTATTTGACGGGGAAAGATAAAGTTTTTTCTTTGCAGAGTGAGCAAAGTAACGCTTCATCAAGTTGGAACACTTCTGTCACTTGTCCCAAAAAATTACATCTAAACATACCTACGCGATGTAGTACATTTGACAGTTCCTTCAGAAATGTTCCAAGACAGAGGCGGAAGCAGAGGACATTGCCTATTTTTTTGAAGGTTCGTGTTGGGGGGAAGGCGCCTTGAAACAAAGTTTACTTCTCCTCCCAATCTACAATTTTTTCTTGTTAGGTAATCAAACTGGAGGAAACGACATTACGGAGGAAGAATGAGCGTTCGTTAACTGAACAAGGGCGAGCACGTTCAATCCTAAGCACCATTTTCCTCCTCGTTTACTACACGCATCGAAAAAACCGTAAACAAAAATCTCCCACCATACACAACCCCTCTCCAACATAAAGTCTAACACGACATCATAAAACTTGCCGTTACTACCTTGTCATGATGATGGAAATATATCGTCTCTCTCTCATGTTTTGTCCCTCACACAGGCCAATGATTACGTATTAAACATGAACATGTGTGTGGAAGAGAGAGAGAGAGAGAGAGAGAGAGAGAGAGAGAGAGAAAGTGGAGTGAAAGTAGTGAGGTGATTTGCTATTGGGAAGGTGGATAAGCGACTCTCGTCCTCCTCTTGCATATTATCAGCAGCAGCAAGGCTCCTGCTCATCCTTGTCAACTTCCAATAGATAATAAAAATAATAATAGAGATGTACGTCGTATACATGAGGAACCTCTAACCAAAAGCCTTTTTGCTCCAACTATGCCCATACATCGAAAAACATTGATACGCTGAGGAAGAAGAAGGGGAGGTTATAGACAAGGGAGAAGGAGAGATAGAAGAGAGACGTATTCGCTGTACTCGGCTAACAAGGAAAGTGTACAGATTGTGTAACAAGGAAAAGGGGGAGAGAAAGACTTGGGAAGATAGGGATCGTGAAACTTTTTATGACATGCTTAGCGTAGCATGAACAGATAGTTTGTTCCATGGGTGTTTGCGTGGTTTACTCTCTCCCTCTACGAATCCATGTAGACGGCTAAACTGGTGTAAGAGGATTCGCAAACATTTTTTTTGCTTATATCATTATGTTGGGGGAGTCGAATGCAATGTTTGCAGAGTGCGGGTTTTTTGTATATATTTACGCTCCTAATATTGTAACCCAATTTTTTCCTTATTTTCGGCTATAATTTGCATCGGTGTTGTCATCTCCTTCGCTCCCTTTTCGTCCATACATGTTTCCCAAAGATTCTGTGATAGTCGTCCGCTCCCAGATCAGAAGATGCGGTGAAAGTTTTCTTGGTGCGTTTTACGTATTCATTGTGTAAACTTGACTCTCTGGGATGTGATGTGCTGTGATGCAAAACTCAGTTGAGATGAGTGAAAGTCGTAAGTATGCCAGTGTAGTGTGCTATTACGGAAAATGCCGCTCCTTTTATCATTGTTGAACATTGTCGCTTGCTTATCCAGGATTTATCATAATAATGATGATGATGATAATAATAGCAATAACTTTTACAACAATGTACGCTTTATGATCCGGCCCTTTCCCCAGTTTGCATTAGCCATCCTCTGAACTATTTATTCACCATCTCATCGTCTCCTCTCTCCTCTCCTTGTATCCTTTTTTTGTTGAGATAAAAAGTGACTACGTTTACATACTTTTACAATGCTGTTGCATAATGCAGTGTAAAGAATGGAAATCTTGAAAGGCTCGGCCCACAGAGTAGATACCCACACACTAGCACTAGCACTAGACTTCATTCACTCTCTTCTTCTTCTTCTCTCGCTCCAGCCAGTATCCTTCGGCACATATAACTTGAAGGGGAAAAGAGTCCCAACAAAAAAGTAACATTTTGTGCTTTTGTGCTATAGAGAAACTTTGGAAAGAGAGTCGATTAGTTTCCGGCTGAAGTGAGAGAATTGCTCTGAGCTCCTTTTGCTATCTGAGAAAAGTCTGCCACTGAGCAGAAGACTTTTTGGCTTGAGCCAGTTTCTCTCACACACGGACCCGTGTAGTGTACCTATACAAAATGTATGTATAATTTTCTAAGCACTCATCCGCATATATGGAGCATGACGATGGATGTTGTTACGGCGAGAGACCTGCCAAGCATATAGGTCCTCCCAACCACTTTCTCTCCCCCTTTCGTGTTGAGTTTCTTCTTCGTAGAAAATGAATAGGTGAAATAAATATATTATCTCACATAAAAACGTAGCAAAGAGTGGCACACACACGCTTTACTTATTCAAAGAAAAAGATGACAAAGTCCTTTCTCCAGGAGTGAAGAAAAAGTCGACCGGCAGACAAAAAAAAAGTTTTCCGTTTTGAAAATGGTAAAACTTGCAAACTCGACTTTTGTGGAGGAGGAGACACTGGTGTGTGGAGACAATATTAAAGTCAATTTAATGGCCTTTGTTGATGTGACCTGGGGATACGTAATGTTGTCATTACGGAAATATTACGCATAGAGAAATTCGAAAGTTATCCAACAGTGGCGTTCACAATGATTTCATTTGTTTTGTAGGCAATTCTCGAGCGGAAGTCGGAGAAATTACCATATCATCATCATCTCTAGTGCTCATATTTTACACGGACAGAGAGAGAGAGAGAGAGTTACGATGGTAGACACGCTGAGATGAAGTTTGGTAGTAGCTCATATTTTTTTTGGGTCGACGAGGTCGCGCCGTCTGGCGAAATGTGTTATGCATGCGAGTATAAATTTTACACTTTCTCTCGAGAAGAAAAAAAGTTATTGAACTGCCAAAGCTTCACGTTAGATTAGTTCACTCTGTCTGCTTCACCGGAGCGGTAGTAGCAATATTGTTATTTCGTTATGAAGGTGCATATTATGTACATATTAAATTTCTACTTTCACAAAAGAAAATCCTCTCATCCGTGTATCGCAACACCTTTGACAGGTTCATACTTCATTTGAGATAAGAGCGTATAATATTCATGGAGGAAACTGGATGAGACTAATGAACGGCTCCAATGGAGTGTTAGTGGCACCCGACTGAAAGACATGTCTTTATTCTCAAGACTGTCATATCGTCCTGGAATGACTTTCATTTCACACTCGGTGGCTTCAATAATCACTCCACAAAAGTGACTCGCAAAAAGGAAAATGAGGTAAGGATTCACATCCCTCCCCCTTCCCTCTCTCTCTCTTCTCCTGCTTACTTATTTGAGGTGGAAAGGCTGAACTCAATCTCATCATCCGAAACCACCAGTCAGTCATGGTCTATTCAAGCGTAAAGAGGCATTTGGGAAAGGTTGTTAATTTGCATATATAAATGATATTCAGTGGGAGGCTGACTCTCTGCCGAGAATTCAAGTCCTGATTAATTTGTAAATGTCAGAGGCGTCTCGCGTCCAACTAAGCCGAAATACAAAAAAAATCCATTGAAGGGAAATTCCCTTCATCTGTCCCATTGTGTCGTCCTCTGAATAGATCGAGAGAGAGACTTTTGCTAGCTTGGGTTTCAAGCTGACTACAATCAAAACATCGTATTTCCTTGTCAAATCACCGTCGCTGTATCTCCGAACATTAACTTTCTATGAGATTCGGATGTTTGTGCTTTTTGAGTAACACGAGCCAAGGGGAAGTTAACCAAACAGCAACTTTTGTTCTGGAGGTTAACTCCAAATGGAAAACTCATGCTGCTCTTTTGTGTTTATCTTTTGGAAATCCAAACAATTCGCTGAATTAATAAACAATCCCTTGCCCTTGCTCCACCACCAAACCAAAAGCATGTTCGGAGTGGTGGAAGAGAATGGGAGAGAGATAGTCTACAATATTCATGTGAATCCATTAGCATTATACGAAGCGTCTTCGCTTACCTGCGAGAGGAATGTAGAGGTTCAGGTAGAGGCAGTCTTCACTCTGGTTTCTCAAGTGGGGAAGTAGTCTTCGAAGGAAGGAGAGTCTTCCCCGAGGCATCATTTTCAGTGCTTCCGACTCATTACGCAGATTTGGCAGAACTTGTGGGCAAACTGGGCTCGGAGTTTCACTCCGTCTTGTGCCCTGCCATGGCGAGCCACCTTCTGGTGGCATAAATCTTCGAGGTCCTTCAGGAGGTGATGCATAGGGCATGTTGAGGATCACTTCAACACCCTCGTATCCATTCGGTGGACGTACAACGAAGCCTTGGACTGTGCCCAATTTCGTAACCACTTGTCTTGGGCTCCAGACAAGTCCATTAGCATCGCTGTTCCAGTTACCTGTACTTCCTCCACCACTAATCACACTGTTGGCATTACCTATGTTAATTCTCCCCTCGTCCCCACTCCCACCGCCGCCACCACCAATCCCACCAACACCACTACTTCCAGTGGGGAACTGGCTCATAGGGATCGACTCAATATTCGAGGTGACGTCGTCCGATAGAAAGAGTAGTACAAGGAGCAAGGACAACAAAGGGATTTGAGTAATTTTGTAAAACATATCAGAAGACCTTTGGTGAGCACGTCCTCCCTCGTTTCCACTCTTGTCTCCTCTCTGAAATGCAACATCACATCACATGTTCCCTCTGTTGGTTCCGCTAAATCATCAAAATCCGGCCGTGCAAGCCCAACTGTTGTGTGGTGTGTCCTCGTCCGATCTCTAAACTGACTAATCCCAGCACAAGGAAAACCAGAGAGATTTCAGGTGGAATTTATAAATAAATAGTTGTTGGGCAAAGGATGAGAATCGTCCTTTGTCAGACTAGCGTCGTATATACATGCATAACGTTCAAATCCGTGCTTATCAGTCACAAAAGCTGCTGATGTTGTGCAATTCACGAGGGGGAGCGTTCGCGCTTTCGCCGTCTTCATCTATAAAATATGTAAATACAAGACACATCCCAGAGAACGGTGGTAGGTTCACAGGAGAAAGTGGGGCAGCACGCAAATAACGAAGTTGACGAGCTCGCCTAACGCACCCGATGTTCATACTTCATCATCGAGCCCATCATAACGGATTTTTTGTAAGCAATGCTTTCATTCAAGAGCAAGCTAACAAATTTTTTCTTGTCAACTTTTATTCACACACTGTCATCCAGCTGGATTTTTTTCTCTCAGAGTTTTCAAAGCAAATAAGAATAACACACAACGCGTATATCTTATAAGGGCTGAGATGAGCTAGCACACGTATGTATTGTTGCATGTAGTCACAAACAGAACAAATTTCCCTTGACTGAATGAGAGCATCGTGGAGTAAACTCCTTCGTCGGATGGTTTTTTTTCAGAAGCGCTTTCCCTCGCGTTTTTTTCCACTGGTGAAAGTGCTCGTTTCCAGACTAGACACAATATCGAGGAGGAGAGAAAGGATGATGTTGTGTGATTTTGTTCAAGCCTAGCTATTTGACACTTTATGCATGTGCATCATAAAAGGAGTGAGAGTTATCGCATATGTTCATCCACATTTTTATCTCAACGATGAAAAAGAGGAGAACCAGTTCACTTTCTCTCTTTCTTTATGACTGCAAAAAAATGGCATTGCATGTGAGCTGGATTCGAGCCTTAAAAGAAAACTTGTTTTTCCTTTCTAACTTTAACAATACAAATTCGTCCAGTGAGATTTGTAAGGGAGAGGAGAAGGAATACAGATAGGCAACATCAGTAGCAGCTGACCTAACTTTGGTTACAACAAATGTGCATCTCTCACTTGCTCAACACTCCAAGATGAAGTAGTACAAATAGCATGTCATTACACTACATTTCTGTTCTGGTGAAACTGCAAGAGTGCATAATATTTCAGATAGCAATCACAATTTTTTTCAATAAATCTTTTTCCCTCGAACAATATTGAGCTCCTGGAGGCAGTTGAAACAAGGATGGGGAATGGGGAAAGGGGGAAAACAACAAGAGGAAATAATAATTTTTTTTCAGGAGAGTGGATGGTCTTGTAGCGGAAGATGTTTCATAATAATTCTCAAGTATCTCCAGCCTCACATATACAACACTAAATGTTGTGTGTTGGAATTTCTCCCTGTGACATTAATGGTAGTGTGCATAACCCGAGGGATAGATAGGCAACTTTTTTTCTTCTTCTCCACACAGCAGCACCCTTACGAAAAAGTCAGAAAAAGTTTGTCGAGTTACTTATACACAAAACACAAGCCTGTGAGTCGTTTTACTTATGTTCCCGTGTCCTCGTTGCTCCTGTACAATTCATGACTTCTTTTTTGTCCTTGTGTTGTTGGAAGCAATAAATACTTGACAAACCTTTGCCACCAGCTACATTTCACTTTCAGCTTCAATTCTCTCGTTGAGCGTGGGCTCCAACTGAAGCACACAGTCCTATAACTTCACGGCCCTATCACCGTTCTACATGTCTTGTGAATTCCGCCCGAGAGCAGAGAAAGTGAACAACTCTTCCAGTGTTTCCTCCTTGTCACTTGTGATGTCTCTTTGTTGTGTATAGCGATATACTCTTCTCTGCTACACCAATAACCACACTTGCCCACATTTATGTATGTTCCTACAAGTTTCACTCAACCACCTGAGGGAACGTGCAGCCACTCTTTTTCATGAGTTCTTCGAGTACTCGGGTGAGAGAGAGCGAGAAAGAAAGCTTATGAAAATGCTTAATATTTAAGAGCCATGCCACGCGGAAAGCGTGCGCCACGTTGAGCACTGCAACGGCTAAACTTTTCCGTGTTTGTTGAAGGAAAAGTAGAAAGGAAGAAGGGGAAGAGAAAAGGGCTTCCTTTGTAACCGGCCAAATCAGTACGTGATTTCATATCTTCGTGTCTCGCCGTTCTCAATGAATCTCTCAGACGTAACTTCGTTTTTGGTTACGCTTCACTGGCTTGAGTTATTAGAGCAGGAAGTCCTTTGATATCTTCTTGCTGATGGAATTCCTCCCATTATTATCTCTCTCTCTCTCTTCGCTTCTCCAATTCTATAATTCCTTTTTCTTTTTTCAAATCAGTTCCATATGCCACACTCTCCATTCACTTGGCTCGATTTCCCAGCGCCGTCCACAAAAGGGGAAAGAATAACACTGGCTATATGCTGTCAACTGCGAAGGGAAAATGATTTACTTTTTCGTAATTTCCAGAAACGACACGTGGATTATTTCATTTATAGATTTGTTGCTTGTTGATTTAGACGTGAGACTGTGGACAAGTTGAAAATACTTTGTGGACGAGAGTTAATCCGATATATGTGCTAAGTGATACTGACGGCAATATTATGAGTAGCGTGCTGGGCATGTGAGAGGAGGACTCAGGTGGAAAACGAAATTCTCTTCTTCTCTTCTTTCACAATCACCACTCTAACTCACCATTCGAAACGGAAAGTGATCCGACAATTGGCAGTTGCCATCCTCCACTCCAACTTACTTACCGCTCCCGATGAAAACTTGGCTAATGGAGCTTTTACCGAAAACGGAAGCGATGAGGTATTCTTGCAGGGCAATTTACACTCGCACTTCATGTACATACGATGTTGTCTCCATTTACCAACCTGTCAATTTAAGTGATTCTGGTAATGCATTAGTTCCTGTTCCCACAACTTTTCTCGTTGTTGGCGCTAGCAGGCTTTAGCAGAGACTGGACAGGTGCTCATGTGTGCTCTCTCTCTCTCAATTGATGAAAGTGAAATGACAACGCGTTCGCCAGGTAAACTTCTCCTGTGGTCCTTGTATTGCTGTGCCACACAAAGAATTTAGATATGTGTATCACATGTTTCTCGTGTGAGTGAACATTCCACTATTCCACACGGATGACAAGTGGGAACGCTCTGATGCTGAACGTGTCATTCAGTCATGTTGATAAAGGAAGAAGATGATTACTCTGTGTGAGTGCAAACAGTGTGGAGGGAAAAGGAAGCGACACACATGCATTTGTAAGTAGGTTTACACGCTCGTATCGTATCAATAGCCGGTAGCCAGAATTGACAACAAAAACTAACAAGTTGTATCAGCACTCGACGAGTAGTGAAGTAGATTGGGAAATGCAAACACAATTCTAAATGAGTTTTTCTAACCCAAAGGCTGATTTAGTTCCAGCACTCGACTAGTTCCATCTCCACCTGCCACAACGCGATGTGTGTATCACATAAATATAAGTACGGAAGGCAGGGTATTATTTTGTACACTATCACTCTCTCTCGAATCCACTCTGTCACAACCACCAAAGTACACGTTCAGCACACGGAGCGCAAACGATGTGTAAAATGTTGAACAGAGTGACTTTTTGGAATATTAAAAGCTACATTCGATGACTGTTTAGTGGAGATTCTCTCTGCAAAATGTAAGCTTATACAAATTTGAGTTGCCGCACACAAGAGACGAAAATATGAAAGAGTTGAATGGAAACGGGATGGAAGTAGTTTTGGAAAGACTTTTTTGAGTCACAACTCGGTCTACACTTGTAGCTGTGTGTGTGTGCCCCTCTGGAAACGTTCTTTTCAATCCGGCGTGCTTTCACCGACTAAAGGCTGAGTTGGAGTGGCTGAGGAGTTTCTCATCCTTTTCGGGCTCCTTGTGTGCGAGAGCTAAAAATGATCCACGTAGCAGTTGGTGCCACACACAGCCTATATGCTACTTGCTGGCTGCTGCATGCAAACCCGAGTACGCTACACTGAAGTTGGATGCATTTTTGCTAAGTTGTGAATTTATGTGGAGAGCAAAGTAGCTTGCTTGAAAATGGCATTCATTCCAGTGAACACTGTTACATTGTAGAGAGAGAGAGGCTGTTGGTTCGATTTCGCCAGTGCTCACTCTTTGACAGCAAAATGTAGCGACTACACTATGTCGGAGTTGAACTTATGTTAGCTTCCTACACATTCTCGAAGGCAATAAGATATGGCTGAAACATGATGTTGAGGAATAATACTATATAAATGAGATGCAGTTATACTTTTATATATACGCGAGGAATTCAAACATGTTTAAGAAAAAGAAAGAGAGAAAAGAATACACACACTTGCATACCAAATACTTTGCCATTATTTACGAATGTATTACCCACTTTCCATTTTATGAGGAACTCCAAGTGATCGTTACAGTTGTGTATAAACAAGTCATGCACGTAAATTATATGCCTTATCTTCCCTCCACATCTTTTTCAATGTATGTTCAACTAGTGCACTTTCCCCTGCATTCAATTTTACTATCGGCATTATGTGAGAACTGGGGCGAAATATATTTCTTCGTTTCCAAATCCCGATGCTATATTCACCCGTCCGGGACATCCGTCAAAGTGAAAGCAATTGTGTACAAAGGATTTTTTTGCACAAGATCCAATTTTCCTTTTTCCGAAATGTGATTTTCTATTATACAGAATCAAAGAGAAACATAAAAAGTATTATTTTCGAGGTATGAGCAAAAAAAACACGAGTCGATTGTTTGTTGTTCCAATTTCTGTGTTATCTCTTTACCCTTTCGTTTGAAGGGATCAAAAATATATTCTTTTGGATGTAAGAGGCTTAAAGGAGGAGACGTGCGCCAAAATAAGAAATAACAGAAGTTATTCCGCCGTTTAAGGAAGGGAATAAATTGTAGCTTGAGGAGCTGTTCGAAGTGGATGAAGAGTGAACAAAGCGCATATTATTTTTAGCAGCGTTTGTTTGATTCTTCGAATTAATGGAAATGCGACGAGAAACGTATATTCGCAAGCAAAAAAAGCTAAGAGATATTTTATTTGTGGTTTTCATTGTTTTTTTTCTTGAAGACATATGAATACGGGGAACTAGAGTTTGCGTATACCTGTAAAGTATGACTAGCATCAACGGTTATGTAGGAAGGAAGACAAACAAAAAATTCTAAGTCTATTTCCATTCTCGATGGCACGAAGTCTCCAACTAACCAAAAATTCCAACAACATAGCAAGTCCAGGAAAAGAATCCCACATAGTTTCGAAATGCATTCATTCTTCGACAAACTATTCACAGTACTGAGAATCGCTTGAAAAGGATTTAGAACTGAATTTTAAGTGTGCCCCTCGCCCCTCTCTCAGCATCGTGGACTCCATATCGCCCTCTTCTTTGAGCAACTGATCTCATCGACCATGAATCCTCCACAAATAACGGAAGAGAGACGAGCCCCCATTTCTGCAGTCTCCCTCAGATTTTCTTGGTTTAACCAACGACGTGTCAGCGAGCCTCATGTCACAGCTTTCTCCTCGAGAAAAATCCCCTTTCTTCGAAACACAAAATGTGTTCAAGTAAGGAAACGAGTGAAGTGGCTCAACTAATACCTCGCACACATTGAGTAGAGAGACAGAGAGAGAGAGAGAGAGCTTGAGACTCAATCTGCATTGCTCCTTTTAGATGAATATGCGATAACATGAATTTACTTGAATTCAATACGACAAGTAACCCTTCTTCTGATTTGGTGGGCTTGCGTGTACGAAGGAAGAGTGTAATGTGCGAGTTGGAGACGCTGGAGTCATGATGGGGTTTTGTTTGCCGTTTCTCGCGCCCTTTATAGTCTCGGACGATTATCTGTGTCGCAACTTATGGGAAATATATTCTCTCCAGAGACCCATACAACGAGAATCTGAATTTGGAGTATGCACTTTAAAGTCTCACTTTCTCCAGTCAATGACGGCCTATATTAGGAGCGGGATCCTGGTAAGGAACACACTTTTAACTGTCAGAGAACCTGGAGTGAAAGCACAAACTGTGCATGAAGCTGATATCGTATGCAGAACTTACTTTGCAGCGATACTTATTACCACAGGGTATCCATACTTTCTACTTGTATGCCGAAGATGGAAATTCTTTCAGGGCCACAGTGCCCTTTGTTCTCACAATATTCTCCAGAAATTTTTCGTGAAAATATAACCTTCCGGGAAGCCAATATTCCCAAAGAAAGTACCGGTAATGGTATTTGAAGGGAAGAATTTGTACCCTTGGTTTATGCTTAAGGTATTAGTGACATTTCGATACAGATAATAGCTATTTTGACTTCGTAAGGAACATATGAAGCATACACTCATTTGCACAACTACGACATATTATGCTTGCGGAATAATCTCCTCGTGCACTCTTTTAAGATACACTTTAGCCTACGGATTTTGCGAATTTGCATGAGGACACGAGGCGAGAAATTCGAGTGCTTGGGAAGACGTGGATACTTTGAAAAAAGATCGCACAAGTGAGTGAGCCAGTTTCGAAGGGGTTTAGCAGTAATGAAATATATATTAAGCAACTACTGTAAAGCACAACTCAACCTCAAGCGTAATAGATGGCAGTTTTAAAATGTGACGTAGCAAATTTCACATTTT
>JAQFZW010003454.1:0-12897 GCA_034687055.1 Heteromurus nitidus
TGGTTATCTCCTCCGAGACTATTTATCGTGAGAGGACGTATGATATACCATTCTTATGTATATCCGCATTCTTATGATTCGGTGGCGCACAGGATAATGCTAAAATTCATGGACTTAGTCCATGAATGGCCCCTTTCTAGTTCCAAATATACGACATGGACAATGGGCATTAAAATATACCTACCGAAAAATTAAGTCCACAGCAGACGCACTGCTGTGGATTGCGTTGATATTCGATAGCTGATATTCGATGATAAGCTCAGTTGTTTTTGAAAGTGTTCAGTTCAGACTGAAGTTACCAGAATGACATTTATAACACCATTGCTGAGACATCCAGGTAATTCATAATCGTCTCCTTGCTCATGACAAATGTGTCCCCACAATAAATTGGCAAATGTTGCTGAGCTGTGCGTTAGCAACAAAAAATGAAGTTATATCGGCGACCGGATATCGAGTAGTTACCTCCTTCTTTCTCCTTCTGGTCGGTAGATTGCAAAAAAATTAACGTTATAATTTATTTCTGATTCAGATTGACACAAAGGGGGGGGGGAAATTGATTGTGAATATTCGTTAAAGCACCATTAAAATTCATACGAGTTCAAATATGTTACCATGATTTACACTTTGTTCACCAGTTGCTGTGGATGGAGGACGGGCGTCCGACAGACTGACAACGCAAAACTATAAATTTAATCACGGTGAAACACTCGTGCAGACAGAAACAAGCGTGGGCGCAAACGTCAACACAACAAAGGTGAAATTCAAAAAAAATGAGAGGCGGGAAGCAAGCCTGCACAGCCACGGCACAGGTACAACAAAATGCTACTCTCGCTGCTGAGTTTGAATGAAATGTACAGCTTGCTGGCGTGTGCGTGCATTGACAATCAAAACAACAACAACATTCGTCTTCCAGCTTCAGGACTGGATGCAAGTGCGAAAGCAAGTTTGTGTAATTGTTTTTTGTTTGCAAATCAGGTTGGGTAGGTGGTAATAATTTGGTAATTAATTCTGGAAATGACAGGGATTGGCAGTGGAAGAGGCCCAAAACGGAAACTAACAGATTATTGGGCAAACGAGGCAATGTGTTTAAGAACTGGAAATGGTAGCGGTAACTGGTGGGCAGATCTAGACGAGGACGATGGACAATCATCCTCCAACGAGGAACTGGAGGAGGGGGTATCAGCTGATGGGCCAGGGAGGAATCCGATGATTGACCAAGTGGTGAGTCAAAGTTGAAAGTAATTTTGCTGTTTGAACGAAAAAGGTCGAAGGTCAAATGTTAAACATTTTATTTTTTTGTAACTTTTGTAGGTACTGACAAGATTCTTCGAAGTGTGTGAATTGGCAGACGTTCGCCGCTTCCGGTTAGTATCAAAGCAGTGGTATGACCTCTCGCTGACACGATGGAGGAAGGAAATGACGCTCACAATTAAAGTTGGAAACCGGAGGGATGATGATGTTGATGGAGATGGATATCTTGGTCCTATGGATGACACTGACGCTGGTAAACTGGACTGGAGGGATGTCTCAAAGTTGTACAATAATGATGAGTTCAATAAACTGGAGGCGAAGCCGTACAAATCGTACAGATTGTCCTCAGTCAAGTTTACCAATCCTGGAGAGAGCTACACCTCAATGTCCTCAATTTCTACCCGCACTCGGTCCAGAACACGGTGGAGCCCTTACCAGAGTCTGGAACAGTTTTCAAATGATGTTGCCGACATGGACAAGTTTTGGGAGAAGTGTGGACCTTCAATGCGCCGCCTTGATTTACTCATCCCAAGGATTTCTTCGGTGGATGCCTTGTGCAAGGTCATTTTTGAAGATACTCCCAATTTGGAATATCTTCGTTTGGTTGATGTTGAATGGAGTAGGACGGCGAAGAAGAAAACGTTTGAAAATGATGAGGAAGCTGAAAATGTGAAGGTGCAGCCTAATTTGAAATCTTTGACGATTGGATTGTCTTGGCAAAGGGCTCTACCGATGAAGTGGGAAGTGTTGTTTAAACACTTTCCCAATATTGAGGTGAGGTTTCTCATGCACAAATTATTTGGCTTAAGTTAGTTTGTGAGAATGTGCGGGTGCTAATTTTTGTTTTATTTTCCGTTGAAACAGAATTTGGAATTGATTGGGTTTGTGGAAACTTCGGAAATTGATGCTTTGGTGGCAACATTGGAACAATTGATTAAAGCAAAAAGACAAAGGATTGCATTGAAGTCTCTAAATTTTTCTAAATTGTACGTAAGAGTTGTATTGCCAACTATGTGATAATATTTTTAATTTGCTTTGTTCATATCAAAATAGATATTCATTTATTTTTCGTTAATATTTTTCAAGGTACATTCAAGACTCCGACCCCGTTAGGAGTCTCCTCCACCTCAAACAAATCGCCCTGGAATCCCTTCATTTCGCAGTTTGGACTTGCGAAGACGACGCCCAAAGCGTCCTTCCAAGAACACTTCAACATCATGGGAAGTTTTTGAAGGAATTGGTTTTGGCTAATGTGCCTTTGCACAGTGATAGAGCGAAGGCATACGAAAACCTTCCCTTCAGCCCATACCCTTTGACCGCGTTGACCACGCTCAAGTTGAGTGGAACGGTCTGCACAAACTTCCAGTTTTTTACACAAATTCCAAATGTGAAAATACTTCACATCCACCAGTACAGTGATGAACTGGAAGCTATCATCAAGGACGCAGCCGCCTCTCTTTTGGAACAAACTGTTTTGCCACATGTTGTCGAATTTGAGATTGGAAACTCTGCCTCAAATCATTATTGCCTTCCAGAAGAGTTAATGAAGAGGCTAGTTAAACTAATGCCGAACGTGAAGCGGCTGAAGGCTCAATTGACACCTGGCGCGTTTCGAATTGTTTGTGAGAATTGGAAGGATCTGAGGGTCCTGGATACACTCAAATCAAAGTTGAATGACTTCTTGCTCACTGGAGTATTGGCGAATGGGCAGCATAACGGGCTTCCGAATTTAACAAATTTGAAATGTATGCAGACATATCCTTTTTGTTCATTTCTTTATAAATCTTGAAAACAATTGTTCAAGTTTAATGTGCATATTTCTTACTTTATTTGACAGACTTGTACGTGATGTCCATTGGAAGAGGTGAAAATCTGAGGGACGAATCAATATACAACGGATTCTTAAAAATGGCATACCTTCACACTTTGAGCGTGACAGTTTCAACACGCGTAAGTTACCAACCAGCTTGCCACAGCCAATCTTCCAGCAGAAAATGTAAAGTATGTTTCATAACAATTTTATTCTTTCAGACGAGCGACGCCGCGTTCAATGCTCTAACAAAGAGATTCCCTGGATCAGATATAGGACGTCACATTCCTAACTCGTATGGATATCTGCGGGAATTGTGCGTTGATTGGCATCGCTTCCGTTGATAAGGATATGGGGAATGGATTATTTCTTCATGATGATTCAGATGATTGGCTACAATACAGGGTTAAATCAAAAGTGACAAGGCTTCCCTGGCTTCCACCACTTAATCGCTAATGTATAAGTAGTATCGCTAAACCTGAACTGACCTCAAATCTTCAGTGGTAACCTAAAATATCCGATAGGAAAAAATGAAATATTTTTGGAAATACTCGTACTTTTTGATACTCGATGAAAATTGAAAATCTCATTATAAAGTGTTTGCACCATATCGATAGATTTATCGAGAGTTCATTATTATCATTCTTATTATTAATATTAATCAAGATGAATGTTGGATCTAAACCATCAATACTGAGAATATGAATCTCCTAATTTAATGGAATACTTATTGGTTATGGGTTCTGACTGATTATTTCGAGTTTGTTAATTAACTATAATGCCAAGATCCGAGACCCAAACCATAGGTACTTTCAACGTTTAATTATTACATATTACTTTTTTCCATTTTGTTGAAATGATTACAAATTACAATCTATGAATAGATTATAAACATTATTGAAATTATCAAAAAATAGCAATAGCCAGATATCGCAAAAATATCTTCGCAATATTATCCATATAGTTTTAGTATTGTTCCCTTGACGCAATGTAAATTCTTGAAATATGAAAAGTATAAAATAAATTCATATATATCGTGTTTCGTTACAAACCAGGCTTTAGTTGAACACTCTTTTTCAATGACTGCATTTTAGCACCTTCTTTAGACAATATTCTAAAGAGTAACGTAACTTTATTGATAATTGATTTCAGTTCTTAAAATTTCAACGTCGGCAGTAACACTTTACCCTTTTCCTCTTTCGTAGCATTGATTGAAATTAATCCTCAACGATTTTAAATTAGGTTGCACTCGTACCACACCCCTTGCCTTTCATCGCTGGACGTGTGCGTCCGATAATCCACGTTCAACATATCCAATGATAAATATTCCAAGTTGGGCGTGTCCACAAAAACAGCTAACCTCAGGGAGTTGACACATATTTCTTCGGTAGTCACTCCTCAATGTTGGTCGTCGCATGCCAACGCCAATACTATGGAGAAGGAGAATCCGGCTGGAAATGGAGGGCAGGATCATCCTACAAGATTTATATGGTTTGGATTTTATCTTCATCAACTCATGCCCATTGAACAACTTTGGCCGAAAGAAATCGAATTTCAAAGGCCACTTTTTCGCGTTTATCACGACCGTCATGGAATTCCTCCAACTGGTCAAGGACATCTCGTACCAGGATTTCGAAACGAGGCGGAACCTAGCCAAGTCTTGAAGGTTGCAGAGTTCGAAAAATCAGGTCAATACCTGTTATTTTGCTTTTACCCACGTTCACTTTCAAATGACTTCGGTGTGAACGTTGAAGACATACGCTGACAGCGTTGAGCTTGGTAGGACTATTTCTAACAAACTTAGACAAATCAATGTTTTGTACAAATTTTTTGTTCGGTTATCTTAAACCCGGAATGATAATTCACGCTTTATTATTTCGGACAGGAAATTATTACATAAGTATAAAAGCTGTCAAAATAATTATATAACGAAGATTTTACGAGCAGCATTCGCATCTCGGCCGTTTGCTCGAACTTCCACCTTGTGCCTTTCCACATACTCGTTTTCGCAAAACCGGCTTGCTGGGAATAGGAAGCTGGTCGGTCATTGGAAACTTCTTGAAGAGAGTCTTAAACGCCTTCACGCTTACCTAAAAATGAATAAATTGGTTTATAAATTATTTGTACAACTTCAATATACAATTAAAGCTATAACATTCACAAGGTTTCTTGATGACAATGAAGGAAATGTTCACTTACTTTCTCTGACAAGGTCACGTTCAAAGTGTGAAGGTGAGGCATCTTCAAAAATCCGTTGTAAATTGACTTATCCGTTAACTGGCGCGCCTTTTCAATGGTCAATATTTGCAAATCTGCATTACAAAAATAAAAAATGAAGCATATTAGTTATAAAAGGTATCTTTTGAGCAAGTTGTTTTTTTTTGTTTTTTACCCTTCAAATCAGTGAGGTTAGGGATGGGATCAATTTCTTGCTGCTCCTTACTGGCCTGTCCAGTGACGACACTATCGCTCAGCACTCCCTTGAACGTGTCGAGGTAGGTGAGTTGCTTCCACTTCTCGCATACAATTTTGAGTGCCCCTGTTGACAGTGGAGCCTTTAGCCGTTTCACGTTAGGCATCAGTCTCGTCAGCACTTCAAGTTGATCCTCGAACTTGACTTTGCCGTAACTTGATAAATGAGTGAAGTACAACTCCGTCACCCCTGGCAACACTATAGCTGCGACACGAGACTCATCCGTAGTTTCCTTGACAATCATTTCATTTTCCTCGTACAGTTGAGTAATGTGCAGTATCTTCAAATTCGGAGTTTGCTCGAGAAAGTAGAGATTTGAAAATACTTTTCCGTCCAAGTGTAGCTCAGTGAGGGACAGTAGACCATGAGGGGCTGAAGGGAAGCTAGTGTATGACGGTAAATAACGATGGCAAGGACGATCACCAGCCCATCGTGTGTCTACCGGATAATTCCTCAAATATAGTTTTTTCAAAGTGGCTCCGTGCAGTTGTATAGCTCGAGGAAGGACGGTATGGGGCGCGGTCTCGCACGATCTCATTCCAAAACGGAGGGTTTCCAGTTTCAGGTGACGGACCTCCAAGAGTCTCTTCACCACCTCTTGGTCTTGGAGGCGCCTTTGAATTGAAAATAGATAGGGATACAATCTTTTTACTAAATCAAAAATCTTAAAAAATCATTACAACTTTTTGACGTGACAATCCCTTACAAATTCGCAATATCCAGAAATTTAATGACCATCTTCTGCCCGTTGTTTAGCCTCGGAAACTCCAAAATTTCCACCAATTCCAGCAGTTGACTGTTGATAAAACACTCAGCCACCGCCAATTTCTAATTAAAAAAATAATGAGGCGATGTTTATAAAAATTCATTCCAATTCCAACGTAATAGTTCTATAGTTGATAGTTAATGGTCCTCTGCTTTTATGTTTGTTGGTTTAAATATATTTACCTCAATATTCGGGAAATGGCGAAGTAAGAGAACTGGAAGCGGACAGGAGCCATTGAACTTAACCTTTAAAAATTTCAAGTTTGGTTGAACATTGACAACCCCAGCTTCTATTTCAGATTCGTGAAGTCGCTTTTGCGTATGTTCGGTATGCCCCCCTCTCCAAATTATAATGTCCAGGGACAAATTTTCCAAGTTGGGCGTGTCCACGAAAATGGCAGTTTTCAAAGCTTCAATGCAGATATGACGTTTCTCTACCACTACCAGTGTCAACGCAAGTCTTCGCATATGCAAGCCAATCTTCTCCATAAGAACATGTCGACTGGTGAGCGAGGGCAAGGTCAGTTTGTACGATTGATAGGGCTTTGAGTTTAGCCTGTTCCACTCATTCCCGTTGAACAGCTGGGATAAGTCTCGATCTTGATTCGAAGGGTTATCATCATCTTCTATGTCATCCAAGCCATCATCATCAACAGCTATTCCATTTTTGTTCACTACTATTGTCATGTAGGTCCTCCACCGGGTCAAGGACAGCTCGTACCAGGATTTAGAAACGAGCCGGAAACTGGACAAGTCTTCCAAGCTGCATAGCTCAAAAAATCGAGTTAATACCTGGACAAAATCAAAGGAAAGTAAACGTAAACAATTAAATTCCGAATAACAGACCAAACCACAGGTTAATAATTTATCTTTAATTAAATAAATGTAACTGAAAACTCACAACAGGCTCCAACATGGGATTTCTAGCAGCTTTAATTCCACTGCCAATTAACCGTTTACGACGTCTTCCGGCCATTTAAATAACAGATATTTTATTTAAAATAGTTATTTTAGTAAAAATTAAACTCGTAGAAACAAAACATTTCCACAAAGACAACCCTACTTTTGCGTTTATTTGTGAGCACAGAGGTTGAGATATGAGATTACGAAATTTACGAACACATGTATTTTGGGTGAACTTGTCTTTCAGCAGTGAGCAGATCTCATGTGCTGCTGTCAATATTTACAAGTGCACATGTAGTGGAGTATATACTCATTCCCGCGTTTCTCTTTTAAATTCCTTTGTTCACTTCGCTCGATGCATTGTTGAAATGAACTTAAGAATATGAAGCGATCGCATAAACATGAAAATTGAAATTTCAAATGCACACATCTCAAACTTCCGAGTTTTAAATAAATTTTCAAGGATTTTGTGTATATTTTAAAAGTAATTTAATTATTTTTACGATAGAAATAACGACTTCCGCTTCATTTATTACAGTTTGATAAAAAATTATCATTAAAATACAAACCCTAGTAGAAACAAATTATCATCCTCTCTAATCCTAAGCACAAGAATTTGTGCATGAAAATCAAACCCTCTCCAAGCGAGAACGACAAGCATATTATTGTACTGTTAAAATTAAAGATAAAGTAATTATTTGTAACAAATATAAAGATATACAATCAGTAGGCCCCTCGCCGTCCCCCTCCCAACCCCAGTTTATTGCATTGTTTCCATGTCCATTTTATCTTGATCATTGCCCTTGGATTTCCTAATTGCCGTTGCAATTACGATCTTTTCGTAACAGGCTTATCGCGAATTGGGATCTGCTCCACCCCATGGAACTTGTTAGATAATTCCTTGAAAGCCTTCTCGCTTACCTACATGAATCACAGATTTGGTTTCTAAATACGAATCTTTGGATCATACAAAGTAGCATTATATCACAATTACAAAATGAATGGTTATGAAAAGGGAAAGCGTGATGATAAGCTTGCCTTGTGTGGTAGGGCCACCTTCAAAGTGTGGAGATGTGGCATTTTTAAAAATCCGTTATATATTGACTCATCCGTCAACTTCTCAGCCTTTCCAATAGTCAATACTTGCAAATCTATATTTCAAATTAGTATATTAAATCAAAAGGAAAAATGCTTTAATTCGAAATAAGCTCCATAATATATTTAATTTCACATGGCAAATCTGTCAGATTTGGGATCCGAGCCGAGTCTCGTCCCTTCCTAATAACCCTTCCGGTGACGGCACTATCATACAACACTCCCTTCTTACAGAATACATCCAAATTGGTGAGCTCCTTCCAGCTTTTACACACTACTTGAAGTGCTCTTGTTGATAACGAAACCTTTAGCCGTTTCACATTTGGCATCAGTCTTGCCAACATTTCAACATTTCTCGGAGAGAGCGGGGGGCCATTGCCATCAATGCCATCACAAGAATGGTAGAAATACAACTCAACCACCCCTTGCCCTGGTGCAACCTGAGCTTCCACCTCCAACCTAGTTTCTTTCACAATTATTTCCTCTTCGTCTTGAGAAATGTGCAGTATCTTCAAATTGGGAGTTTGTGAGAGGAAATCGAATCGATGCCAAAATACTTTCGTATCCAAATGTAACTCGGCGAGGGAAGTTAGACCTTCTGGGCCACATGGGAAGCTCCTGTTGAAGCCGTAGTGCGGTTGGATTAAGGAACATTTTAAAAATAGTGTCTTCAAGGTGTCCCCATGAAGTTGAATGGCTCGAGAAAGAACGCTATGTGACACATAGTCGAAGTGCGTTCCAAAATGAAGGGTTTCTAGTTTCATTTGACGAACTGCCAGAAGCCTCTTCGGTAAATCAGTTTCATCTTCTGCGTCACACCTGTGATTTAACGGAGATACTTTTCCTTATTTTTCTTGTTATGGAACTTATATTATTTCCGCTCAAAGAATGACAAAAATTATAAATCGCTTACAAGGGCCAAGTGCCAATATTCAGATGTTTAATGACCATCTTGTGCTCCTTGTATTCCCCAGATTTTCCAAAGTCTCAACCAACGTCCGCAGAGCAACCTCCTTCTCAACATCACCCAATAAATCCAGTCTCTAATTAAATAGATTAAAAAAAGAATGTCCCATTGAAATCAAGGATGATCCAAGTCATTGAGTATCTTTGTATCTTCTTATAGAAAGTTTATACCTCAATTCTCGGGAAATGCTCGAGTAAAAGCCTCCAGCTAATTGGAAACGGATCCATCGATGCGTAATTTACCCGCAAATGTTTTAAATTGGGCTGAATGTTCACCACATAGTTCTCTTCAGCGTCCTTAATTTCCCTTCGTATTTCCCGGTTAATCACATTAATCAGTCTCCAATTAGAAACTTCCAAAGACAAATACTCCAAGTTTGGCGTGTCCACAAAAATTGCCGTCCTCAGAGATTCTATATCTAATTGCCTAGGATGAGAATGAGAAATGCAAAATGGTCGCAACAATTGCAACTCCAGCCGTCGTATGTGGATCCCAAGCTTCTCCAGAAGCTCATTTCGAGTTTGAAACCAGTAAGTGACCAACCGGAATGATTGGTATGGTTTTTCGTTGAGGCGGTTGAACTCATTTCCGTTTTTTAACTGGGATAGGATTCCATTCACAGGGTTATCACCTGTAGCATTCGTCTCATTAACCTCTATCATCATCTCTTTCCTCCACCGGGTCAAGGAACGCTCATACCATGGTTTACAAACGAGCCGGAAAGTGGCCAAGTCTTCCAAGTCGCATAACTCGAAAAATCGAGTTAAAACCTGGCCAAAAATCAATTAAAAGTAAAAACAATCTCAATGAAACATTTCCAAAACGTAATTGTTACTTACAATTTATCGGCAAAAATAATATTTAAATTGAAACTAAGCCAAAAATAAAATAAAAACTCACCACGGAATTCAACATGGGATTACCACCTTCGCCACTGCTGAGTAACTTATTCTCAACCTGTTCTCCACGTCCACGTCCAGCCATTTTAGTTAAACTATTTAAATTAGTTGTTAAGTAAAACAAACTTTAATCCGTAGTTCAGAACAAAAATTGCATGTCTTAACTCTGCAGAGGAATATCTCCGAATGAAGCAAAGAGTTCTCGCTTCATCATCCAAAATCATTCTTCCTTCTAAAACATTAATTACGTACAAAAAACGTCACCATTTAGTAATTGAGTGCAGAGTGCACGGACCTCCAGAGAATTGAGAGAATGATGACAATTGACAATATGAACACGTACAACGTAACTTTCATCTTATTTACATATTACACATATTTATGCGTAGAAGGAATAAAATTACAAAATACCCTCTCAACCACACTACAAAATACACACTGAAGAGTTGGAAACGTTATCTGAGAAAGAGAGTGAGTACGACCACGATACTACTGAACTCTTTTATGGCAACTATCGCCAACTGCGTTTTGGAGCTTTCACTCTGAAGTAACATGTCATTTTCAATTATCGAAAATATGCCTGTTTGGACACGGCGTTTTTTATGCGGTTCTTTTATGATAAGTCAACGTGGTTCATAGCAGGGGAAACAACGCAGCCTACATACATACAACATATCCATCCCATTAAATCGATAACCGGTTATCGGTCGATGACAAGGCGGAATTCAAGAAGTCCTAGATCTGTATTAGCGTGAAGAAATGGAAATTTGAACAGTCGGACGATGAACTATGCACCGAATCATAACAATTCTTTTATAACTAACTGTTTGAAGTTACGTATATTTTTAACCAATTTAATTCTATTTATGATCGGAATATCCGTTTGCGCTTTATTCGGTTTCATAAAAAGTATTGTGGAAGTACAAAACTGATAGGAGAATAATTGAATGCTTTAAACTAATCAGGTAATCAGATTCAAAAATTTATTTATAAAACTCACACACTCAAAAGGACTGAGCTGCACTCATCCATTAAACGTAAATTGTAAATTAGATAAATTAAACGTAAAGTATAGTGGCAAATATAAAGATATACGATTAGCACACAATTTCTTGCATGTATTTTAATCATCCCTTCGATGTGTTTTATCATCGCCGTTGCCGTTTGCTTCCAGTGTCATTATGATCTGTTGGCGTCAGTTGTTCCGAATTGAAGCTGCGAGAAGCACCTCGCCGCAGAGAAGGCTTATTGGGAATTGGGACTTGCTCTACTCCAGGAAACCTGCTTGATAATGCCTTAAACGCTGCCTCGGTTACCTAAAACATTCATTTACAAGAATCCATAATAGTTCTAGTTGCAATTTTGTAAAATGCCGATTTTTATGTCAAAGTAAAAGTGGAAAGCTTACCTTTTCTGATAATGTCACCTTCAAAGTGTGAAGATGTGGCATTTTCAAAAATCCGTTATGTATTGACTCATCCGTCAACTTAAGACCCTTTTCAATAATCAATACTTGCAAATCTACATTGCAGGATTAAAATTTGAACCAAAAAAGTTTAAGAAGTGTGTCAACAAAAATAAGACTAATGTTTTTGAGGAGGTCGTGACTTGTCTAAGTTTACCTTTCATATCCATGAGATTATGGGTGAGCGTTAAGTCTTTCGTTTTCCTAATAACCCGTCCAGTGACGATACCATCGGTCACTGCTCCGTGGAAAGTATCTAGATAGCAAAGTCCTTTCCAGTTTTGAATCACAACTTGAAGTGCCGGTGTTAATAAGGGAGCCTTAAACCGTTTAACGTTTGGCATCAGTCTCGTCAGTATTTCAACATTCTCCGGAGAGAACGCGGTACCCCTGTGCTCGTACGGGTCATTGAAGAAATGCAACTCAACCACTCCTGGCGCAACTTGAGTTTCCAATTCCAATCGAGTTCCTTTCACAATCTGGCACCCCTCATCTAATCTAATGTGCAATATCTTCAGATTGGGAGTCTGCGAGAGGAAATGTAGATTTGGAAATGCACTCCCATCCAAATGCAACTCGGTGAGTGACGTTAGACCTCCTGGCTCACAGGGGAAGCACGGGTATAATCGGATGCGATAATTTTTCAAATATAGTGTCTTCAAGGAGTCCCCGTGTAGTTGCAAGGCATGAGAAAGAACGCTATATGACTCCTCCGACTTTCTCAATCGAAAATGGAACGTTTCTAGTTTCATTTGCTTAAGTGCCACAAGTGACTTCATCATTTCATCTTCGTCTTCATCCTCCCTATAACTTTGATTGAAAAGAGATACTTTCTTTATATTTCTTCTTGCATACATACTTACGTTTGCTAAGAAAAGATTAAAAATTCTAAATCTCATACAAGTGTAAAGTGCAAACATTCAAATATTTGATGACCATCTTGTGCTCCTTGTTTTTCCCCAACTTCTCCAAAGTCTTCAGCAAAGTCGGCACTGCATCTCCTAGCATAGATCCAGCCAACTCCAGTCTCTAAAAATATAAGTGGACCACGAAGTTGCAAAAATTTATTGAGTCTCTGTAATACAGAGTCTGCATTAATAATAATGTGCCTCACCTCAATTCTCGGGAAATGCTCAAACATGAGTCTCCAACTAATTGGTAGTGGGTAGGAGCCTTCGTAATTTACTCGCAAAGGGCCTGTTCATTTAGTAGCTAACGCCAAAATCCGGATTTTTCAGACCCCCCCTCCCCCCATGTCACGCTTTTATA